>JADRCD010065283.1:0-16028 GCA_019843815.1 Montemys delectorum | reverse complement strand
GACAATTTCTTTCTAGTATATCATGTGCTGTGACTATATTCTTTCCTATTGCCTTCCCTGTCCCTCACTCCTTCTTTGAGCCCTTTTCCCTTAGACGCTCTTCTGCTTTCATGTCATACGTATGTGTGCATATATCCATTTACATGTCATATATATGAATATATATATACACTCACACACACACAGTGTGTGTGTGTGTGTGTGTGTGTGTGTGTGGTTTTATGCATAAATATACAAATTAGCATCCAGAAATGAGAGAAAACACTTGATATTTGTGTTTGTGTTTATTTTTTGGTTTGTTTGTTTTTGAGACAGGGTTTCTCTGTGTAGCACTGGCTACCATGGAACTCACTCTGTAGACAAGGCTGGCCTTGAACTCAGAGATCTGCTTTCCTCTGCCTCCCAAGTCCTGGGATTAAAACTGTGCACCACCACTACCTGGCCAATATTTGTCTGAGTCTAGTTTATTTCACTTAATATGATGACTTCCTTTGTAAATTGATTCATAGCTTTAAGTTTGCTTTTTCTCTGTAAGATTGTACATCAGTTTCATTTGACACTAAACAACTTAAGTATAACAAAATATGATAAAATATTAGCTAAAATTGTTTCAAGAAAATTTAGTTAAAATGCATTATAAAGTTTTGAAAGTGAATGTTTAAAATATAACTTCTTTGAGATTAGCAGTTAAAAAGCTGAGAGACATAGATTAAAAAATCTAGCCGGGCGGTGGTGGCTCACGCCTTTAATCCTAGCACTTGGGAGGCAGAGGCAGGCGGATTTCTGAGTTCGAGGCCAACCTGGTCTACAGAGTGAGTTCCAGGACAGCCAGGGCTACACAGAGAAACCCTGTCTCAAAAAAACAAAAAAAAAAAAAAAAAAAAAAAAAAAAAAAAATCTAGGTGGATTCTGCAACCATGTTTTTTTTAATGATTTAAATTACTTTTCCCCTATTTGAAAGAAACTTAACAGAAAACTGAAATGTAATTATAAGATGTCAAAAATATTAACAAAAAAACTAATACACAGTCAACAATCTTTCTTTAAAATAGAGAAAAGGGAGTGGGGCTAGAGGAAGTGGTTCAGCTAGTAAAGTGCTTGCTTTACAAGCATGAGAATCTTAGTTCAATGCCTAGAACCAACAGAAAATGTCAGGTGTGATAGTGTCTACTTGTAACCCCAGTTACGGAGAAGCAGAAACATGACAATCCCTGGAACTAACTGGCAAGCCAATCTAGCCTAATAGGTGAGCTTCAGGGCAATAAGAAACCCTGCCTCAAAGTAGGTGGAGAGTGTTCCTGAGGATGGTACTCAAGGTTGTCCTCCAGTCTCCATATGTATTTTAGATTCAATTTTTCAGGTAATTGCTAGGTACCAGTCCTAGAAATATGAAATAAGTAAGGTTTTATTATATATACACTTTTCCATACAATTTTAGATAGTGTAGGGGTCAGAGACTTTCTGAATCCTATCATGAATCTCATATTAAGAAGCCATGTTGTTTGTTTGTATGTATGTATATATGTATGTATATATGTATGTATGTATGTATGTATCTATCTATCTATCTATCTACCTATCTGTGTATATTCTAATCCAACAAAAATTATATACAATATACTTAAGAGTCAAAACAGCATAGGATTCAATGCTAGAAATGTTAGTGATTTATTATAGATTAAACTTAGAATTTACTATTAAAGTTCAACAATTATTTTCCTTTGCTAAAGTAAAAATGTAAACTTTTTCCTTTGTAAAAGTAAAATTAAATTTAATACTTTTTAATTTAAAATGATAATATACTATGCCGTAAGAGCATATTCTCCCACTGAGATTATTCTTATCTATATATTTACTCATATATTGTTCTAACTCTACATAATCATATAAAGATAGCTAGAAGAATATTCCAACAGATTTGACACTGATATTTTTATGATGGAAGCATATTTCAGTGGTTATATTTCTTATAGCCTAAACTTTTCTGCAATGCTTATATTTAAGAATTAATCCTCTCTCCCTCTCTTTATCCCTCTCTCTCTCTCACCCCCACATACACACACAAAGAAATTATTGTAGAAAGAAAAAGCGTAGACTCAGTGGCTGCAGTATCCAGTGGGAACAGGAACAGAAAAGTAGGCCACCTAAAGCTGAGTGTGACTAGATAACGCAGTCCCTAGGAAGCCTCACTGGGCCACTGCTTGCTTATCAGGAAATGAGAACAATGTAAAGGTTAAGTAAAAGGAGCTCAAGTTTTCTTTCAGTATCAACATTAATTTGAGTGGCTAATTCTCATGTAAATTCATAGGAAGGAGTCTTTTAAAACAAATTCATCACTTTATTCAGCAATTTTCTCAAGTATAACTAGATTTAATGAATAATGTTCTTTTCCTGTTATAAGCTTTTATAGCTTCATCACATTACAAACTGCGGAGTTCGTAATATCCTTAACATTCTCAAAATATTGAATAAAGCAGTTTTATCTACATCAACAATTACAGAGATGTAGTAGTGAGACTACAAGTACAGAAGGTCCTTCTCTTAACAATATTTAAGTATGAATGGGAATATTAAATGTTGATAACTAAGGGCAGAAAAGAAGAAAAACTGGCATGCTACAAATCTCTGCTTCTACATCTTACTGTGTGATAAAAATACAAGGCCTGAGAACCTAGTTAAGGCTTGCCTAGCATTGTGTCTGTGGCTCTGGGACTATCACTGCAAAAAGAAAAAAATCCATAGAAATTGTTCAAATTATTAGGAAAATTTCAAATTTGTAGCAATTATAATAAGCCAAAAGTTGTTTTTGGTTCCAGTGGTTTCAATATTCACTTTTCGTGTGCAATTTTTAAAGGACATGAATGGTATGTACTCACTAATAAGTAGGTATTAGCCAAAAATATATAGAATACCCAAGATACAGTCCACAGAACTCAAAAAGGTCAATAAGCTGAAGGGCCCAAGTGAGGATGCCACAGTCCCACTTGGGAGGGAGAAAAAAGCAATCACAAGTGGGGAGGGAGGGAGGGACCTGGGAGGGAAAGTGGATGGGGGGGGTGAAGGAGGAGAGGAGGGGGAACCTAATCTGGAATTGGGTGAGGGAAAAGGACTGAAGCCCTAAGGGCCAGCAGAAAGAATGGAAACAGACAACCTTAAGAGGAGGCAACCAACCAGAGACCTGGGAGGTGAGAAACTCTCAGGACTCAAAGGGAGAGACCTTAGATGAAATGTCTGACAGTAGGGAGAGGAAAGTTGTAGAACCCACCTCCAGCAGGAAGACAGGGCATCAAGTGAGGGGATGGGTTGCCATCCCACAGTCACATCTCTGACCCATAATTGTTCTGTCTGAAGGAATTACAGGGATGGAAATGGAGAGGAGTCTGAGGAAAAGAAGGTGCAGCAACAGGCCCAGAGTGGGATCCAGCTCAAGGGGAGGTCCCAAGGCCTGACACTATTACTGAGGCTATGGAGTGCTCACAAAAAGGACCTATCATGATTCCCCTCTGAAATACTCAACAAGCAGCTGAAAGAGTCAGGTGCAGATATTTGCACCCAACCAATGGACAGAGGCAGATGACCCCTGTGGTTGAATTAGGGAAGGCTGAAAGAAGCTGAGGAGAAGGGCGATCCTGTAGGAGGACCAGCAGTCTCAATTAACCTGGACCCCTGAGATCTCTCAAACACTGGACCACCAAACAGGCAGCATACACCAGCTGATATGAGCCCCCAACACACATACAGTAGAGGACTGCTGGGTCTATGTTCATTCAGAGATGATGCACCTAACCCTCAAGAAACTAGAGGCCCCGGGGAAGTTTAGAGGTCGGTAGGGGTGGGGACATCCACGTGGAGACAGGGGTTTGGGAAGGAGGTATGGGATGTGGAACAATCAGAGGGTGGACGGGGGAGATAAAATCTGGAGTGTAAATAAATAAATAATAAAACAACAACAAAACAAGATGTTAAAAAAAAGAAGTTTGCAATCTATTGTTTGAATGTTTGTTGTATTGTGTTAATCTTCAGAACTGAGCAGCTGCCAGCAGGGATAATTTTCTGCTATTAAAAAACAAAAAATTCTTGAATTTTATATAGTTCAACTATGAAGCAGTATTACTCCCCATAAATTCTAGTTCTGTCACTAAACTTGATCCACCAACCTGCTTTTATATGACTGAACTATAGCTAAACAAATTCATCCTATTTATTTGTTATGATCATGAAAATAAGAATGTCATTTTCCATGTCAAAACACTAATGTAATTTTGCTAACCCAAGAGTTGATTCCAACTCCATGCCTCTGAAAATATTTAAGGTGTTGTACGACAGTTAAATATTGTCACAGTGGGAATTTCAACAAACACTGCAATACTGTTCTCATTTGAAAAGAACTTACCTTTGCAATTATTACTGACTGAGCTGGGTAGCAAACAGTTGCTCCTAACATGGCCAGTCCTAGTGGATAAGCAAGCTTCTTAAACCTGGAATCTATGAAATTCAAACAAATTATTCATTTCAAATACATGCCACCAGAGATTTGATGTCTTTATACTGTAGCTTTGAATTCGCTCCTCTTTAAGTCATCACCCTCTGTTCAATTGCTCTTTAGTTAGCAGTATCAATCAAGATGCTTCCTAAAATGCCCTTAAGGCTCTCAATTCAATTAATGTCCCTTAGCCATCATGTCCAACTTAAGAAAAATGTTCTAAATCTAATACTAATAATTATCTACACAAAGGAATTAGTAATTATCTTCTTTTTTAAAAGATTGATTATTTTTCGTGTCCTAAGAAACTTAAAATTATAATTACATTTTTTCAAATATCTAACAAAGCACGATAGCAGAGAATTAATCAGCTACTGTGTTCGTCAAAGCAGGTTAAAGTGAAATGGACTCTCTTCTATATGCCCTTTCTGATTAACACTTAGAAAGGTGAAGGACCCAACTAACCAATCAGCTAAGGACCTCAGAAGGTACATAACTCCTTCATGTCACTGATTCAGAATACTGAAGTAATACTAATTGCAATTAGCTTGACATAATTCATTTTCAAAAGCGCCTTGACTAAGCATCTAAGAGTCATTTTCATATAATTTTTTGACAGCAAAATCTCTTTTAAAAAAATTCCAAAGAGAATCTTACTAGGAACTTCCTAGGTTCTCACTAGGAGTCTGTCAAGTTGAAATTGCTCTGATTAACCTGAGTATAAGGAGTTCTGTATCAAGCCCTGTCACATAGCTTTATCCTCACATTTACTCCCCCTAAACACTTCCACAGAGCCAGAACAATGCTGCATAGCAGTGGGGAACAGCACTCTCACAGAACACATACACCCACAAGACCGCAGATTCAAAATGATATGCATCTGAAATATCTGTCTGGGTATGCTAGACTTTGAATGAGACTAAGAAATCAGATATATTTTCCTGCCAACAGGAGTAAGAACTGTTAACTCTTTCAAACAGTTTGTTGACCCCTAGTTTGAAACAGAAATAGCAATATATTAAAGGTGAAAAAATATTTGATAATGTTTGCTGGTGATTGCAGTTTGTGATATGTTACAAACCTTGTATTGTTTTTTCTATCCGGCTTAATTATTTGTAAAGGACCCTGTTAAAGTCAGGTATACAATAGACTGAACTTGGAGAAAGTAGGTAAGAAGGCTGCTTTATGTGGTATGGAGACAGTCTGGGCTAATTAAGCATATCCAAACCGGAATCTCAGCTCTATTCCTTCCTCCTCACTATTTTTGTTTAGTTCTTTTTGTTTGTTTGTTTGTTTTTTGGTTTTGAGGCACAGTTTCTTTTCTCTGTATAGTCCTGGCTATCCTGGAACTCACTCTGTAGACCAGGCTGGCCTCAAATTCACAGAGATCCACCTGCTTCTGTCTCCCAAGTGCTGGGATTAAAGGTGTGCAGTGTGCACCACCACTGCCTGGCTCTTTATTTAGTTCTTAATTTGACAATCCCAATACATCGGGATTAGAACATCTTAACTCCAAAAATTCCCCGAATTATGGTAATATATGGCATTTTTCTTTGATAAACTATGGAAAAATAATAATCACCCATTCTTTAACTGTATGTAAAAAATTGTTCTGCAAACTCCATTCCTATCTGATGAATGTTGATTTCAACTACTTTGGTCAGGTTGAAACAAAAAGTTAACCAGATTTTAACTGAGATATAGCATGTCTTCTTCAAATCCTTAACATTGCACACAGTGTTAGAGCAGCATGATTAAGGAAAACTGTTTTGAGTGGTTAGTGTATACCTTTATACTAACATACAATTCTCAAGATTCCTTTGGTAGTATGAATTTCACAACCAATGTTACATGTGCCAATACCTCAAAATATTATGACATGACACTGAATAGTGTTCCTTTGTGGGGCTGTGCCACGGGTTCCTTTATTCATTTATCCACTTGGAGAAATACTTAGCCTGTTTCCAGCTTTTTATGATCATTTACAACTGCTATAAGCATTTGTGTATGGGTGTTTCATTTCTCCAGACTCTTGGGGTTTTTATTGCTGCAACAAAACACCAGGACCAAAAAAATCAAGTTGGAGAAGAAAGCATTTATTTGGCTTACACTTCCAAATCACTATTCATCATTGAAGGAAGTCAGGGCAGGAACTTAAACAGGGCAGGGACCTGGAAGCAGGAGCTGATGTCATTGAGGGTGCTGCTTATTCTTGTTCTAAATGGCTTGTTTGGCCTGCTTTCTTACAGAACCCAGGGACACCAGCACAGGGGATAGCACCACCTACAGTGTGCTGTGCCTGAACCTATCAATCACTAGTTAAGAAAGTGCCTTACAGTTGGATTCTAAATGGAAGCATTTTCTCTATTGAGGTTCCCTCCTTTCAGATAACTCTAGCCTTTCTCAAGTTTAGCCAGCACAACTAGGATAAGTAAATACTTTGGAATGTCATTCCCAAGTTCCTTGATATGTGTATGGTTAACTTTATGAGAATTTGTCAAACTCTTTTCCAGAATTCTTACATCACTTCGCATTTTTACTAACAGAATAAAAGAATTTCAGTTGTTCTCCATTCTTTACTACAATTAGTATAGTCAAGCTTAATCTTTAAATATAAATATGGTACAGTCAATAATCAAAACATTTTTACACTAATTTAATCTGATAGTATCCACTAAATGTCATGAAGGTAAAATTTAGAATATAATATAATAGCATTAAAAAAGAAACTATACCTTAAAAGCATACCTTTTCTTGATGAAACCAAACCCGCCAGTCCCGAAGCTGTAATCACTCCCATTTTGGGAAAAAAATCTTGAGGAGGATCCTTCAGATAGACATATGCATCTGAAGAGACCAGTTACGAATGAATAAGAATGACTCCAACTGGACATTCTATACAGTGTAATATAAGCTAAAGATTACTATATTAATAGCAAACAATATGATAATAGTGGTAGTTTAAATATTCATCAAATAAGTTATACAAAAAAAATTATATGGACAGCAACTTAAAACCTTTGTTATAATACTAACTACAAAATCAAATTTACCTTCCATAGATCATTTAATACTTACATTCTTTATGATATACACTATTATTATGTTATTATTATTGTTAAAAGTGCTATGGTACTTTAAAGTACAGCTTAAATATGATTACTATAAAATAAAGTCCTAACTGTGTATGTTTTACATCCACACATTGAATAAGCTTCTGCTGTTACCTGTTGAAACATTGGTAAAACTTCAGCAAGAACTAAGGATATAAAGGAATTTTGAAATTAGACATTTCTTGTCACTATCTTCCCCAAACCTCACATTTAGTATTGGTTAAAACCAAAGTTCAAGATAAGAGGTGAAAATAGTCAAAAAAAAAACCATATAAAGCATAATCACAAGTACAGGTGCTTCAGTGATGTATACATATAAATTGTTTCCAGCTCTAAAAATATACTTTTCTTTCAGAGTTATTGAAGAAAATCACATACATAATTATGGTCCTCAAAACTGATGAGGTATATTGGTACATATGTTAACCCAGCACTTGGGATGGTAAGACAGGGAGACAAAGACAGAAACCAGAGTTCCAGGTTCAACTAAGGTACAAAAAATAACAAATGCGTTTAAATCTTAATGTATACTAAATAATAATACTTCGAATAAACTGCATTAAGCTTATAAAGAGACTCAAATTTTTAGCTTATTTTTCTTTCTGTTTCCCATACATGTTTAGTTTGCCAAATGCTTTAGGCAAGGAATATCAGGAAGCTATGTCTGATGCCAAATACCATTAAGAAACTAATAAGAGCAATTACTTTCCAACATTAGCTGAGACATTTCAGGATGTGTGATTCTATGTCATTTGCCAGCAATTGATAAAAAGCATAATGTATTTTAACAGATAATAAAACTTATTTAAACCAATCAGCAAAAGAAGGGATAAATCTTTATCTTATACTTTTTAAATATACAATGTGGACTTTCAGTTAAAAGTGGTTTGAGTTTGAATCTGAGCATTAGCTCCTAGTAACCTTGGGAACCTAGTTAAACTTTCTAAACTTTAGTTTCCTAATTGGTAAGAGAGAAATCTGTATTTATAATAGCAACACTCAGCAATGTGGCAAAGCCTTAGTATATAATAAATTGTGAAAGAAACAGTACATACTATTGCTTTGTTGTTTTTAAAAGTAAAGTACAGAATTTATCTTCTACATCAGTATAATTATAGGACTGGGTAATATACTATGTTTATATTCTTAAATTTTAAACAAGATAACTTAAAACTATAATATATTTCTAATTATAGATGGTTTACTCACCTACCTTTTCCAAATTGTACTGTGTCCATAACCCCATTCTTCATGAAGAGATAAATACTCTATGCAAAAAGGGAGTACACAAAGATGTGAATTTTTGAGGGGTTAATCAGTACAGCTCTGAGATTATATTTAGCTGTTGATTTAGTACTACATTAAAATCTAAGTCTAGATTTTTCTGTTTGTTTGCTAGGAATATACTTGCTTATTGTATTGTTCCTTCATCTCTTGTTTTTCATTTCACTTAACATAGCAATTATTGTGTATTATTTTCCTCATAGAAGTGGGTAATGTAATACCTTTAAAATAATCAATGATTTTACAGAAAAGATACTGAAAATTTTATAAAGATTTATCATCTTACTTTATAATAGCCTGGAAAAAAAAGGAAATGGATCATCAATAAATCATGAAGGGAAGTACATCTCAGCACACACACACAAAACCATCTGACTAATAAGAATGCAATAGCAATGGAGTAATGATTTGTGGAGAAAAAACAAAATCAGGAAAGTCTAATGAAAAGCACTTTATCTCTTCCCTTTATCTTAGTGTGCAATTAGAATGAGAAAAAAATAAATGAGCCATTTATTCTTAAATAGTAACATAAATTCTCCATAAATCAAGATTATATTAACCCAATGAAGGGTTTAAAGCAGTGGGATTTTTTTTCTGTTTACCTATTTCTAACATATTTGGATGCTAAGATACTATTATATTAATTGAGTGGTGGGTGTTATCTCTCTTATATTAGAGGAAATATGAGTGATTTTTCTCAGAGTCTTGCTGGTTATCTCATGCTGAATTCTACTGTACAAGCTAGAAAACACAATCTAAACATATGACCTCCTTATGTATGAAACCATAGGATGGAAACAAAGTAACAGATATTTTCAATGCAGAAAACCAGAAACAATTATATTAGATGGGAATGAAAGTAAATTATTCAGATGTCTTGGTTTACACTAATGCTGGCTCAGTTTAAGAGTGAGCAGATGTTTAGCTGCCTTAAAGCTCTACAAACTGGCATAAAACAAAGTGCCACTGGGACATTTCTCTTGGGAGGACTGTCTTAGAAAACATCACCTGCAACTGAGTTGTCTGAACCTTTTAAGCATTAAGGAAGAAAAGTAACTGGTCTTTGGGCAAATTTTCCTTAACTGTATTTAAGAATTCCTTTTTACCATTTGGGGGCACTGCTACATCAATTTCAACCAGGAAAGCAAATCGTAGGCTAGCAGTTTGTATTGAATTTGCACTCCATGAAACTACTTTTCACAAAGAAGTCATTTAAATCAGGCTTTTTTTGAGGAATAGATTGCGTATTTAGGAGAAAATTAGAGAGGAAAAGTTGTTTACATTGAAGATGAAATGCATTTGAAAGTGCCCTTCATCAACCTATTTGCTTCAGCATATTAACAGAATAAAATGTTCTTTCAGTCTTAAATTGGGTGATAGTTACAATAGCAATTTAAAGATCTCTCAGGAACAATTACCACACTGAAGACACATCTGAGTACACTATAGAAAATGAGGTCTCAAGAGACCTAAGTCTGAATCATCTAGCTCTTGTCATGTAGCCTGAGGGGCATGACTCAGACCATAATTAAGATATTTCCCACAGAGATCACATTAACGGTGACTAGCACAACCTGTACCCTGGAATTGTATGACAAACACAAACTTTCAAGAATAACTCCACATCACATGTCTGAAATATCACCTGGATTGATCAGAGTTCACTGATTAGATATTTCACCTAAGAATGCGACTTTTTAATAAATTTATTGGGAATTTTCTTGATGATAATGATTACTGTATAATGATTACTGTGATAATGATTACGTATATGCATGCATGTGTGTGCGTGTGTGTGTGTGTGTGTGTGTGTGTGAAGTCAGAGAACAACTTTGTGAAGACATTTCTCTCTTTCCTCCGTTCATGGGTTCTAGGGATAAAACTCTGGTCACCAGGCTCACATTTCAAGCATTTCACTGAGCCAACTCACCAGTCTCAAGAGATTTCTTTTTTAAATGAATAGATTAGAATTATATATGACAGGGAATCTGCATCTCCAAATCTTAACAACATGGTCACCTAAACAAGACCTTCACAATGATACCACCAGGTGACATTCCAACTAGGATGAGGATCTCACAAAGCCCAATCCTAGATAAGGAGCCACAGGCAATTAATAATGGTTTATAAGAGAAGGAGAATCAGTAAACTCTAGAAACAAACCCAGATAGGTTAGTCAATACCAAGTAGTCAACCCTAAACACACATACATATGAACAACACTAAGTGGACTCAGCAGTGTGTGTGTGTTTGTATGTGTGTGTGTTTGTGTGCGTGTGTGTTTGTATGTGTGTGTGTGTTTGTGTGCATGTGTGTGTGTGTGTTTATCAATAATAAATAAAGAGTGAAGAAATTGAGAGGCGCTGGGCGGTGGTAGCACCTTTAGTCCCAGCACTTGGGAGGCAGAGGCAGGTGGATTTCTGAGTTCGAGGCCAGCCTGGTCTACAGAGTGAGTTCCAGGACAGCAGGGGCTACACAGAGAAACCCTGTCCCGAAAAAAAAAAATTGAGAGGCAACAATGGGAACACAGGAGGAGGTGGAGGATGGGAGAGGTTGGGGTAGAAATGATGTGAATACAATACTCATGTAGTGGTATAAATATGGTGCTCATGTATGAAATCATCGAAAAACAATAAAATAAATGTTAAAAATACACAAAGGTTTATAATCTGGCTACATTTGTTGGCGGAGTGAAAACTGATTAATTAGTTCAGTATTAGAAAAATATTGGTACCATTATTACTAAGACTCTCACAGTGGAAATGTTGACTACACACAACTAAATTTATATGGTGCTGCTAATAAAACATCAATATGCTATCAGCTTCCACTTCGGTCAACAATTTCAGGTAAGTCTAGTCATCCAGCCACCCTTACAAGATACAAATTAAGCTGTTTTGATCTCATTTGAACAGTTCATTTGCCTGATGAATGCCACAGAGTAGCCTCAGACACTATCACATGAACAGAAGAATCACCTATTTGAAATTCTCATCACATTCCTAGCCTCAAAATAATGGGAATATACAACGCTTGGTATTTTAAACCACTAAATTTTGAGGTAGTTTCTTCTCTTTTCAAAAAAAAAAATGTACCTATGAATCAAGGCCTAGCCCAAATGTCATCATAGAGGCATCATCCAGCATCTAGGGGAGCAGATGCAGAGACCTACATGGAGGCAATGTAGGAGGCAGAGGGGTCAATGAGACCACAAGAACAGGACCCATAGAATCAACTAATCAGGGCTCATAGGGACCCACAGAGACTGAACTGACAATCAGGAGCCTCTATGGGTCTGATACAGGTTTTCTGCATTTTTGTTATGATTATATAGCTTGGTGTTCTTATGGAACTCCTAACATTGAGAGCATTCTGTGGTGTGCTCTTAGGACCCTTTTCCTCCTACTTTATTGCCTAGTTCAGCCTGAATATGAGGGTTTGTGCCCAGTCTTGCTGTATCTTGTTAGGATGTATTCAGTGGCTATCCCTAGGAGGCCTGCTGTTTTGTTTGTTTGTTTGTTTGTTTGGGGGGGGAAGAGGGCATGTAGGGAGAGGAGGGACTAGAAGAAGTAGAGGGAAGGGAAACTGTAGTTGGAATGAAATGTATAAAAGAATAAAAGTTTTTTTAAAAACCCACATCTATGAATACCTGAAACAAGTAATAAAAAACATTGATATTTAACTACTATCAAAACAGACTTACCTTGCACCAGTCAATATAATAAACAGTTGTAGTACGGATGGATGCAAAACCCCTTTGTAAATTACCAGGCTGTTCTTCAACATATTTAGAATAGAGAGGTGGTGGAGTATATATGGGGAGCTGCGGGTAGAAGAAAAGTTCAGGTAAAAACTGGGCTGCCTCTTTCACCAGTGTCAAAATAGAAATCATCATTGAGTTTCCTTCTAAAAACAGCTAAAATTGTCTATAGAATCTAAACTATAGATATATGATAAACTGAACACAGAAACTTTTTGGAGGACAGAATCAAGTGATGTCACATATAGTATGACCCAGTGGGTTGTTTTGCATTTTCTTTACATGACATGGCTTCACAATATAGTCCAAGCTACTATAGCTCAAGGTACTAAAATGGCCCCAAACTCATGATCTCGCACCTCTTCTTCCTGGGTACTAGGACTGCAGATGTAGATCTGTACACATTAGTTTTAAACCTAGAAATTTTTAATTAAATTTCACTTAATTGTGTGTGTGCACACACAATTATGCACATATATGCTGTGGTGTGCATGTGAAGGTCAAAGGACAAATTGTACAGGTTGGTTTTCTCTATTCACCATGGGGCTTCCAGTGACTTGTCAATGGCTTGGTAGTAAGGACCTTATTTTAGCATTCCTATTGCTGGGATGAAACACCATAACCAAAAGCAAGTGAGGAAAGTATTTATTTGGCTTAAGCTTCCAGACTCTAGTCTATCACTAAAGGAAGTCAGGACAGGAAATCAACCAGGGCAGAAACCTAAAAGCAGAAGATGCTATATAGGCCATGGAAAGAGGTTGCTTACTGGCTTGTGCCTCATGCTTTACTCAGCCTGCTTTCTTACAGAACCTAGGACCACCAACCCAGGGATCACACCAACCACAATGGGCTAGTCCAGCCCCCATCAATCACTAATTAAGAAAATGCCAGAGCTGGAGAGATGGCTCAGTGGTTAAGAGCACCGACTGCTCTTACAAGGGTCCTGAGTTCAATTCCTATCAACCACATGGTGGCTCACAACCATCTGTAATGGGATCTGATGCCCTCTTCTGGTGTGTCTGAAGACAGCTACAGTGTACTTACATATAATAAATAAATAAATCTTTTAAAAAAAAAGAAAGAAAATGCCTTACATCTTGATCTTATGAAGATACTTTTTTTTTCAACTGAGGTTCCCCCTTTTCAAATAATTCTAGCTTGTATCAAGTTGACATAAAACTAGCCAGTATAGATCTTTAGCTGTTAAGCCATCTCACCAGCCCTTAAACTTATGAAAAATTAAACTGTAAAAACCTGGAAACAATTCAAATATTCATCAAGGAAAGAGTAGACAATTAAACTGGATTGTATTCATGCAACAAAATATTATAAATTAGTGCTAAATTCAAAAAATTATAATCACATTACTGGAAATGATAGTATATTATAAGCCTTTAATCCCACCACACAGGAGGCAGAGGTAAGCAGACCTCCACTAGTCTGAAGCCAATGTAATCTACACAGTGAGTTCCAAGCCAGGTGGAAGTACATAGTGAGACCTTGCCTCAAGAAAATAAAAAATAAAAATCAATTATAGTCACATACAAAATTCAGGATGAATTTAAAAAAAAAAAACTACTACTAAGCCAAAAGGCTAAGATGTAGAAGATTACATACAGGTATGTCGCATAAATATGCAATTTAAATGTGTATAAACACCAAAATTGCTTAACAAAACAGATAGATAAGGTATCAAAGTGTTTTTGTTTGGTTTTTTAATTAGTTAATTTTATCCCAAATGTTGCCCTCCTCCTGATCCCCCCTTGCAGAGTTCCTCTTCCCTCCTCTTTGCCTCTGAGAAGACAGCCCTATCCCACCCCCCACCCCCATCCCCCAGTATTCCTCTACCCTGAGTCATCAAGTCTCTGCAGGACTAGGCACATCCTCTCCGACTGAGGGCAGAAGTGGCAGCCCATGCTACATATGTGCCAGGGGCCTAGGATCAGCCTGGGAGCTCTCAGGGATCCAGGTTAGTTCACTAGCCTGTTGTTTTTGTTTTGTTTTGTTTTTTAAGGAAATTATGGAGCTGGAGAAATGGCTCAGAAGTTAAGAGCCCTGGCTGTTCTTCCAGAGCACCCAAGTTCAATTCCCAGCAGCTACATGGTAGTTCACAACTGTCTATAAATCCAGTTCCAGGGAGGACCTAACACCTTCTCTGGCCTCTGTGGGCAAAAGTCACACATCTGGTGCACATACATACATACCGGCAAAACATTCATATTTAAATTAAATAAAATTCAAGAATAAGAATCAAAAGGGGCTTGGCAGTGGTGGCACACTCCTTTAATCCCAACACTTTGGAGGCAGAGGCAGGTGGATTTCTGAGTTTGAGGTCAGCCTGGTCTACAGAGTGAGTTCCAAGACAGCCAGGGCTACACAGAGAAACCCTGTCTGGGAAAAAAAAGAATCAAAAGGAAATGAAACAAACACTAAGAATAAAAAAAGAAATGATAGTGGTAGCAATACAAACCGATAAAAATACAGGAGATTTTGACTTTCCTCTAAACTGAATGGCAAGCACATAATTTCCATAATGGTTTTATATTATTGTTATTTATACCTTTCAAAAACCAAACATACTCTAACCAATATTTAATAAATAGAAATATAAAAATTATGAAAATAGCAGGTCTTTCTGGGCTGATGCCCTGAGCAGACCTTGGACACAAGCTCCCCAGCCAGTCCCACAACACCCAGAGGAAGCTCCACTCGCAGGTGCTCTAACACACCCAGGATCAGAGATGAGGAAGACCCAACATCTATCCCAATACCTGGAGTAACTAGACCAGCAGGATCCAGGCACACAGGAACTCCACGAGCCCAGTGGCTCAGGTTCCTTTTGGTCTGTCGGGTGCAAGCTCCACAGCCAGTCCCACAACACACAGAGGAAGCCCCACTCCCAGGTCCTCTAACAAGCCCAGGATCACAGGATCCCAGAATCACAAGGATCACAGACACAGCTTGACTCTGAGGAGTTCTGACACAACTAGGATCACAGGAAGGACAGGCTCCAGTCAGATTTAGCAAGGGCAGCTAGCACTAGAGATAACCAGATTGTGGGAGGCAAGCATAAGACAATAAACAACACAAACCAAGGTCACTTGGCATCATCAGAACCCAATACTCCTACCATAGCAAGTCCTAGACACACCATCACACCAGAAAAGCAAGATTCAGATACAAAATGACTTCTCATGGTGATGATATGGGAGTTTAAGAAAGACATAAGTAGCACCCTCAAAGAAATACAGGAGAACACAGGTAAACAGCTAGAAGCCCTTCAAGAGGAAACACAAAAATCCCTTAAAGAACTACAGGAAAACACAATCAAACAGGTGAAGGAAATGAGCAAAACCATCCAGAATCTAAAAATGAAAAGAGAAACAAT
>JADRCD010065273.1:0-18448 GCA_019843815.1 Montemys delectorum | reverse complement strand
CATTTTATTCATGACTATTCTTTCCTGTCTATTTTGTTTATAAAACATTCTATTGAATTCTTTTGAACTCAAAATAAAATGACCATTTAAAAATTCCTTTACAGTTTCTATACATAATTGCTACCAAATCCATTTACCATCCATTTCTGAAATTTTCTTGATGCACAAGAAACAGTAGATGTTGTAAATGATAGAGAAATTTCAGTATGAAATTTCAAATGGTTCGACTTTTCAAACATCTGGCAGATTTGAAATCAAAATTCTGTACACAAGTCAAGACAGAGGGAAACCTAGCCTGATGTATCAGAGATTTGACAGAGGAGACTTTTCAGCCTTGATGATGAAGAGGCATTTGTTTTGGTGCAATGACACTCCAGACTGAGAAAAAAATAGGTAAACAGAAGTACAGGCAGAAAAGGAATTCCCTGCAAGGACCTAGACTATACAACCACCAGAATAACTTCAGTTACCATAAGTACTAGAACCTCATAAATTATAGTCCCTTTTAAATATATGATAATTCATATTCCCATCTCTAGCCTCCAATTTATTTGAATCAGTGAGGCATTCTTGTGTTCCTCATTACTGTTCTGCCTCATAGTTGTTAAAGCACTCAGTCTTTATGGCCCTGTGGGGGTAATAAAGTAATTCATTATTTTTTAAAGTCAAAATTGATGCAGTGCCTCAGGAGGTAGTTCAAAAGTAAAATTAAGAAACATTCTAAGCCCACTCATTTCTCTCTCTCTCTCCCTCTCTCTCTCTCTCTCTCTCTCTCTCTCTCTCTCTCTCTCTCTCTCACACACACACACACACACACACACACACAATCAAAAATTCCCCTGATGATTTTATATTTCAAGAGTTTTAAATTATTATGTTTCAAAATTTAGAATAGTTTCAGGTTTACAGAAAATTTGAACAGAAAGTACAGAGAGTTTCTACATACTACCTCCACCCACCAAGCCCACTTTCCTTTATTACTAACATCTTGCATTACTATGGTACATTTGTTCCAAGTGATGAACTAATATTAATACATTATTATCTAAAGCCCATAATTTACATAGTGTTCATTTTGTTTATTATACAATTCTGTGATCTTTATAAATGCATAATGGCATATCTACTGTTATAGTGTCATGCACAACAGTTCCACTGCACTGATTATTCCTGTGCTCTGTCCCTTTTCTCCCTCCCCCCCTCACCTTCCTGAACCCTTGTCAGCCACAGATAATCCTACTGGCTCTGTATTTAATCCTTACCAGAACATAATGTAGTTGGAATTATTCAATATGTAGACTTTCACACTGATGCTTTCTCTTAGCAATAAATGAGTTAAAGATTCCCTAGCTTTTTAAAAAATTTTAGGTGTACTTATGCTACCATGAGTGTTTTGTCTTCATGTATACTTGGGTATCACATCCATGTCCAGTACTCATGGAGGTCAGAAGAGAGCTTAAGATACACTAAAAGTAGAGATACTAAAACTAGAGGCGGTTTTGAGCCACCATGTGGCTAGGGGTCAAAGTCCAGGTCCTTTTCAAAAACAACAAATGTTCTTAACCACTGAACTGTCTCTCCAGCCCCTTCTTCCATGTCTTTAGTGGTATATTTCCATACCTTATTTCTTTCTGACACTAAACAATTTCCTATCAAATAGATGGATTCTGGTTTATTGTTTTACTAGTGAAAAACATCTTAGTCACCTTCAAGTTTTAGGAGCTATGAAAAAGTTTGCTCTAAATGCCCATGAGCAAGTGTTTGAATATAAATTTGCAACTGATGGCCAGGCAGTGGTGGTGCACACCTTTAATCCCAGCACTTGGGAGACAGAGGCAGGTGGATTTCTGAGTTCGAGGCCAG
Source organism: Montemys delectorum (assembly GCA_019843815.1). NCBI lineage: Eukaryota > Metazoa > Chordata > Mammalia > Rodentia > Muridae > Montemys > Montemys delectorum. Next base: position 16,585 of record JADRCD010065273.1, on the reverse strand, counting down.
CCTGGTCTACAGAGTGAGTTCCAGGACAGCCAGGGCTACACAGAGAAACCCTGTCTCAAAAAAACAAAAACCAAACAAACAAACAAAAAAATATTTGCAACTGATGTTGGTAGATGTTTATACTATGGTTTATATTATTATATACTATAATAAAGTTGTTGAGGGAAATATTAAAAAGACATCCATATTCCTGCACTATGCCGGGTACCAGTGGGTCATATGGCTCCAGCAGGATGTTCTCAACTCTGCAGTCTCTGGACCGGAGCTCCAGAAATGACTGTACTTCAATAAGTTCCCTTGGAGGGTCACTGGCAGGCCAGCCTCACACAGTGACCACCCACCCCACAGTCAACCGCCACAACACCCAGCAACCCAGTAGAAACAAAACACTTGAAGCTTATAAGTAAACAGTCAGATTTATATATCAATAAATTCTTAATTCACAAGATGCCCACACAATAATTTCAGGGCCAGTTGATAATAGTACAAGCTGCCCACCTAGATTAGACAAGTTATCCCAATTATTCTATCTCTATATGATAACATATCTACCTGTGGTTATTTAAAGCCACCCTGGTTCTGAATCATCTTGTCAGTCACCATCCATCATGCTTCCTTCCCTCTCTCCCAAGTCTCCTTCCATCCCTGCAACTCTTAGCCCTGTCTCCCTTTTCCCTGTCCAATCACAGGCCTCCTGCTGCACTAATATTCTAAAGTAATTGGACAGGGAAATTCCTGCCACAGTTCTTTACCTTCTCTCAGCTGTTCATGGCTAATTCTATTTCTAATTACTAACTAAAGAGCATGTATCAGTTATTTTATAATCCCTGAGGCTAAATGTTCTCAGGGAAGAACTATTTATTTTACCTTATGGTTCCAGAAGTTTTCTTCTGTCCTCACTTGGTCTCATGCTCTTGGTTAGATCATGACAATAACAGTGAGTGATGGAAGAACTTCTTCAATTTATTGCAGAGAGACAACAGAAAGAGTGAATATAGCCCCAAGGGACATGCCACGAAGGACCTACATTCCTCAAGTAGGCCCCGCTTTCTAATATTGCCACCATATTATTAATTATTTGGAGAATTGACACATCAGTTATATCAGAGCCCTCATGGCCAGAACCTCTCTGGGAATGTCTGTGTAAGTATACCCAAAGATATATGTCATTCATCTCCAAGGAGCTTCTGTATTCAATTAAGATAACAATCAAGATTAAGCACAAAACCCTCACAAGTCAGGTATGGTGTTCACACATGCAATATTCACACATCATCATTTTGATGGCATATCCCTGAGAATTGTTGTTCCAGCCTGTAGCACATAGTGAAATCTTATCTCAAAAAATTATAGATTAGCCACTATAGAGGATAATCCAGACCATACAGTTTTCTATTGGAATTTCTGAGAATCCCATAATAAATTGTTTCTTATATATATATTTAAGATTATAATATAATTGTACCACTTTCCCCTTCCCTTTCCTCCTCCCAACTCTCCTCCATGGACTGTTCCTTGTTTTTTTTTTCCTTTTTCAAATCAATGGCTGCTTTTTCCCCCCCTTAATTTTCATTACATACATTGGAGGTAGACATATACATATATTCCTAAACACACTGCCTGTCCACCCAGTATATTGTTATCTATATGCATGCTTTTCAGGGCTAACTATTTAGTATTAGCTAACAAATTGGTGTGCTCTTCCCTAGGGAAAACTATTTTTCCTGCCTTCAGCATTCCTTAGTGCCTGTAGTTATTTGTGTAGGGTTGAAGTCTCATGAGCTTTCTAGTCCACATTGGCATGTTCATTGGTGTCATCCTTGTTAGGTTCACATGTGAGTAGTCATGTTGGTGAGACTTTATGGACATTCCTAGGAAACAAAATCTCACAGCAGGCTTCCTCTCTGGCTTTTATAATCTTTCCAACCTTTCTTCCTCTATGCTTACTGATCCTTAGATACAAGAGCTGTTTCATAGATATATTCACTGGTACTGGACCCCACAACTCTGTGATTTTGATTGTTTGTGGGATTCTATAATGGATACTGTTGCAAAGAGACATTTTCTTGATGGCGGGTGAAGACTACACTTATCTGTGAGTATAAGAATAAATATTCAGCTGGGCAGGGGTGGCACATGCCTTTAATCCCAGCACTTGGGAGGCAGAGGCAGGTGGATTTCTGAGTTGAGGCCAGCCTGGTCTACAGAGTGAGTTCCAGGAAAGCCAGGGCTACACAGAGAAACCCTGTCTCGAAAAATTAAAATAAATAAATAAATAAATAAATAAATAAATAAATAAGTATTCAGAATATATTTAGGGATATGTTGGTTTAGTAAAATGGTGGTTTTAGAATCTCCTTCAGGATTCATGACTTCACTAGCCCTCGGTAGTTGGCTAGATTTCCAGTACCACTCATGATTTTCCTCCTGTTTAGCCAATCTTCAGTCCAATTGGAGAGCTGTTAGATAATACCATGGTATGTGTGTCAATACTGTACCCTTCATGTTATTGTGCCATGTCAGCCATTGTTATGGTTCACAAATATCATACTTGGGTAGGACTGTTGGTTGCTTCCCTCATTTGAAAACGTACATGCTGCCTTTTGGTACCATAAAAGCTAGTCCTCAGGGAGGAACTTCATTCCTATCAGTTTCAGCTCAGTCAGAGGTATCTGGATCCTATGTCTGAAGTGCAATAGAGACTTACCTTTCAGCACTGGGGGACAAACAAGGGTGATTACAATAGCCTGTAATGCTTTGGGAGTCTCTGGGACAATGACAACTCAAAAGAGAGATTCTTATGTCTGGTATTAGGATTTTGATAGATGGTCTTTGGCTTCTAGAGAGAGCATTGTCAACCCAGATGAAAATTTTTATTTAAACTAAATTTATATTATTTATATGTATATTTATACACACTTGTAGAAAATTTTAAGGAAGATAGTAATCAGCTAAAAGGAACAATAGCCAAATATGTGTCTCAACGGGAATTAAAGACACATACAAACTTAAAGATATGACTTGTAGGAACTTGAATAGGGTTAGTAGTAGAGCAGTGACAAGTGATAATCAGAGTTATGTTACCTACATGCTGTTTGACCTTAAGCAACTGTTTTATTAATCTGTGCTTCAACTTTCCCATCCACTCATCAAATGATAATGATTATTTTTGCCTTATAAATTATAATTAAGTAAAATATCTATAAATAGCTGAGAAGAATGACTAGTGCATAATTATTATTTTATAAATATTAAGCATGGCATTGTTAATTGTTTATGGAACTTGTTTAATACCTATGAACTTAAGTCTCTACCCCCATGGTTATACATCTCACAGCCAAACTTTAGACCCAAAGCGTTCCATATGATCACATAATCCTGTGTCATTTAATATTCAATGTATAACAAGGTGAATAGTTGAAACCTTCAGACTTTGAGAAGGTAAATCAAAGAGAATCAAGATTGAGCTGAGAGAATTACATCTACTCATTAGAGGAATAGAGGCAAAGAAGCAATCACTAAGAAACTAGGAACATACTGTGACTCCAAATTTATCAAATATTTTCAAACAAAGGAGTTCTTACCTTTGCTTGAAACACCCTTAGTATTTGTTAAATGTTGAGGAAAACTTGTTTTGCTTGAGTTTGGCTATCAGAGACATTAATTGGATCATTGATGATCTTTTGAAATAATTAATTCTGTGAAGCCACAGGAAGTCAGCATGAGATGCAGCATGTGATCATGTGGGAACATTACCAAAGGAAAAAAAACTATGAAAAATGACTCAAGAAAAATGATGGAATCAAATGAGGTAGCTCTTTCTGTCACCCAAAACATTGACAAATTTCCTTGAATTCCCTTAGAAAAAACTCTGCTTTCACCTTTAAAGTGCTTACCTACACCAAGCATGCAAGCTACTGTAACATACTCAAAATATTTAATGGCCTAATTTCTAAAATGTCAATTTTCTATTTTATAAAAGGTTCAGTGAAATAACATTAATTATGCTATAATGTTTTTAAAGGTACTTGTGCATGTTATATATAAATGCTCTATTGGACACTAATCAAGTAATGTCTGCTTTTTTTATTTTTTAATTTTAAAATTACTTTGACTGCCTATCATCACTCTTCTGATAATTTCTTCAAGAGTTCTCTAAATATTGTTATTGAGTATGCATTCTCACTGTTTATGCCTATGCTCCACTAATTTGTAAAACTCAGACCAGAATCCATTTTTATTAATTCTTGAATCCTTCAATTATTTGGCACAAGGCTTGCACATAGTGGAAACAACTTAATATTTTGCATATATGTGTATTATATGCAAGTATTTATATGTGATATGCATACAAATGTGCATGTGTACCACATATACATGTGTACCACACATAGGAAAGCTTAAATTTGATGTCCATGTCTTCCTTGCTTATTCTACATTTTATTTAGTGAGACAGAGCTTCTCAACTGAACCAAAAACTCAATAATTCTGGCTAGACTAGCTAACCAGTTTACCACAGGGATTTCTTGTCTCTGCCTCCCCACAATGCTGGGATTGCAGGAGCTACTATGCCTGCCCCACAATTGGGCAGCAAGAGTTTTATCTTATGATCCATCTCTTTAGTCTTGAAAACAATTTAATGATTATTTCTTAACTTGGTTTTTAAAACAGCCTGAAATTATTTCTTATAACATTCATGAGTTTTCAGTTAGTGATCCATATAATCCAGTTACTTAAATAAGTATAATGAGAACAAACAATAGTTGTTTGTAATCTATAACATGGTTGGGCCTGTACCACAAGCTCCTAGGTAAGGGACTCTGAGACTCTGGTAGAGGAAAAAAGTAACAGAAATGAAAGAAGAATCCAACTCATGAGAAGAAAGTCAAGGTAAGACATGGGGAAAAAAGTTTATATTTTTATATTAAATATTTTCTGGAACTCTTTTTATGTGGTGTTCTCATTGTTGGGATTTGAATTAAATGGGCAAATGATCTCTCTAATGAATAGTTTTGAATAATTTGTTTAGAAAATCTCTGATAAATATTGCATTATTGGCTCAAATACATTGATCTTTCTCCTACTTGTGTTTCACCGCTGCTAGTTATTTACCTTTTGTAGATCTCAAATATCTCTTCTACAAATGAAATGCATAGACTGGATAAGCACTAAGGTATCTTCAATTCCTGTCAAGTCTCATTCTTTTTCTTTTTCTTTTTCTTTTATTGGGTATTTTCTTTGTTTACATTTCAAATGTTCTCCCCTTTGCTGGTTTCCCCTCTGAAACCCCCATCCCATCCCCCCTCCCCTGCTTCTATGAAGGTGTTCCCCACCCACCCACCCATGAACTCACTCACTCACTCCCACCTCCAAGTCTGCGAATTCCCCTACACTGGGGCATCAAGTCTTCACAGGATCAAGGGCCTCTCTTTCCATTGATGACCAACTAGGCCATCCTCTGCTACATATGTGGCTGGAGCCATGAGTCCCACCATGTGTACTCTTTGGTTGGTGGTTTAGTCCCTGGGAGCTCTGGGGATACTGGTTAATTCATATTGTGGTTCCTCCTATGGGGTGGCAAGCTCCTTCAGCTCCTTGGGTCCTTTCTCTAGATTCTTCATTGGGGAACCTGGGCTCAGTCAAATAGATAGCTATGAGCCTCTACTTCTGTTAGTTGGACACTGGCAGAGCCTCTCAGGAGACAGCTATATCAGACTCCAGTCAGCATGCACTTCTTGGCATCCACAATGGTGTCTACATTTGGCGACTGTATATGGGATGAATCTAGAGGAGGGGCAAACTCTGGATGGCCTTTACTTCAGTCTCTGCTCCACACTTTATCTCTCTATTTCCTCCTGTGAGTATTTTGTTCCCCCTTCTAAGAAGGACTGAAGCATAAAGTGTAGATGCTCATTATTTTTTCAATGTTGGTAGCAAGCAAAGAGTATTGCCTTTGTTCTCAGAACTTCCCACTGTAGTCCTGTTATCAACTAATCTTGGAAAGATTACCATGGCCCTTGAACAAGGGTGAATGAAAACCTAACTGCTAGGGTAAAGTTTAATAGCTGAACTGCCACTTATAACTGCTGGAAGAAGGAAAGTCAGTTTTCTCCAATGGAGTGACACTGGGTGTATCAACCACTCCAGGACAGGCCTCCTATTCAGAAGGAGTTGACCAACATGTAAAGGACTCCACAGGTTTTTATGTGTGAGATTTTATTTAGTTACTGTTCAGTGTTTTGTGGATTTTTTTAACAGGGTTGTTATTTTAATTATGTTTTATCAGTTTGGGGGATATTGTTGTATTTTGTTTTTGTTTGTGTTTTGAGAAAGCACTTAAAGTTGAGTGAGTAGAGAGGGGAAAAGAATCTAGAAGGACTTGAAGGAGGGGAAGAATATGAACAAAACATTTTTGAAATTTAAAACTTATTTTAAATAATAAAAAGAAAATACTCCTCTCTTCTCACCCATCTACTGACACACTCAGGTTATTCACCCTATTTTTCTCTTAATGGCCTGTTTACCACAATCCTTGTTACTGTGGACAGGGTGATTCTTTTGAAGGACATATTTTAACATGTAACTCTAGTGCTCAGAATCTTTTTCTCACTTTGATTTTTCGAGACAAGGTTTCTCTGTGTAGCCCTGGCTGTCTTGGAACTCACTCTGTAGACCAGGCTGGCCTCGAACTCAGAAATCCGCCTGCCTCTGCCTCCCAAGTGCTGGGATTAAAGGCATGCACCACCACCGCCCTGGTGCTCAGAATCTTTTAAATGGCCCCCATTGCCTCCAAATAAACATGCAAGCTTTTTGGTTTTGTAATTTTTATTGAAAATTTTTCATACAATATATTCCAATGACAGTTTCCTCTCTCCCTACTCCTTCCTGATCCTACTCACCCAACTCTATGTTCTTTCTCTCCCTCTGAAAAGTCTCCCCCTTCTGCCTGTATTCCCCTCACCCTGGGGCATCAATTCTCTGCAAGATTAGGCCCATTGTCTCCCATTGAGGCCAGCCATGCCAGTCCTCTGCTACATATGTGCCTAGGACACCTAAACTTTTTAATCTTATTGTTTAAAGAGGCCCAAGATACCAATCCACTGATGTGCTTTCCTGTTGTGAACATTTTTATTTTCATGTGTATACTATCTGAAATTCTTAAATATTCAGTTTCTTTATTTATGCTAAAAAAGTTGTCTATTCCTTATTTTCAAAACTAGAATCTGCATCAAATCTGTATAAGAAAATATTCATGAATTTGCTAACACACAATATGAAAAATAATACGAGGCTCAATTCATAATACTTGGATCTGGGTATCAAGTTGTTGCCTTAGCTTTCATCTAAAAACACAATGCAAATTAAATATGTACAAACAATGTGCTAATCTAAAAGAATTGATTTGTGAATCAAGAGCTGTAAGTATGTATTCTCCTTAAAGCATAATGAAAGGGCCAGTAAGCAGGAGAGGGTGGGGTGGCGAGCAGGGGGAGGAGGGAACAGGGGTTTGTTCTTGTTGTTGTCTTTTGTTCTTTTGTTTTATGGGTTTTTTGGGGGGGGTGGAAACTGGGAAAGGAGATATCATATGACATGTAAATAAAGAAAATATCTAATAATAAAAAAGAAAATCTCCATCCCAGATACAGTCACCAAACCCAGACACTATTGTGTATGCAGGCAGGCAAAGGGCTGGCTGACAGGAGCCTGATATGGCTGTCTCCTGAGAGGCTCTGATAGTGCCTGACAAATACAGAGGTGGGTGCTCGAAGCCAACCATTGTAATGAGCACAGGGTCCTCAATGGAGGAGCTACAGAAAGAACTGAAGGAGCTGAGCGAGGTTGCAACCCCATAGGAAGAACAACAATATGAACCAACAAGTACTCCCAGATCTCCTGGGGACTGGACCACCAATCAAAGAGTACACATGGAGGGACCCATGGCTCTGGCCACATATGTGGCAGAGGATGGCCTAGTTGGACATCAGTGGGAGGAGCAGACCTTGGGCTTGAAGATATTCTATTCTGCAATGTAGGGGAATGCCAGGGTGGGAAGACAGGAACGAGTGAATGGGTAGGGGAGCATCCTTATAGAGGCAGGAGGATGGGGGTAAGGGATAAAGGGTTTCTGAAGGGGAGACATGGAAATGGAAAAACAATTGATATGTAAATAAAGAAAATATTCAATAAAAAAAGACATAAGGAAGAAAAAAGATCTTCGGCCTGATATAAAAGGTTGTGGAGAAAGAGGAACATTCCTTCATTGCTGGTGGGATTGCAAGCTGGTTCAACCACTATGGAAATCAGTTTGGCTTCGCAGTTCCTCAGAAAATTGAACATACTACTACCTGAGGACCCAGCTATACCACTCCTGGGCATATACCCAGAAGATGCTCCAACATGTAATAAGGGTCCATGCTCCACCATGTTCATAGCAGCCTTATTTATAATAGCCAGAAACTGGAAAGAACCCAGATGTCCCCCTAACAGAGGAATGGATACAGAAAATGTGGTGCATTTACGCAATGGAGTACTACTCAGCTATTAAAAACAATGAATTTATGAAATTCTTAGGGAAATGGATGGATCTGGAGAATATCATCCTGAGTGAGGTAACCCAATCACAAAAGAACACACACAGTATGCACTCACTGATAAGTGGATATTAGTCCAGAAGATCAGAACACCCAAGAGACAATCCACAGACCACATGAAGCTCAAGAAGAAGGAAGACCAAAGTGTAGATACTTCTTCAGCCCTTCTTAGAAGGGGGAACAAAATACCCATGGAAGGAGTTACAGAGACAAAGTGTGGAGCAGAGACTGAAGGAATGACAATCCAGAGACTGTCCCACTTGAGGATCCATCCCATATAAAATCACCAAACCTAGACACTATTGTGGATACCAACAAGTGCTAGCTGACAGGAGCCTGATATAGCTGTCTCCTGAGAGGCTCTGCCAGTGCCCAACCAACAGAAGTAGAGGCTCACAGCTATCTGACTGAGCCCAGGTTCCCCAGTGAAGGAGCTAGAGAAAGGACCCAAGGAGCTGAAGGGTTTACAGCCCTCTAGGACAAACAACAATATGAACTAACTAGTACCCTCAGAGTACCCAGGGACTAAACCACCAACCAAAGAATACACATGGTGGGACTCATGACTCCAGCTGCATATGTAGCAGAGGATGGCCTAGTCAGTCATGAATGGGAGGAGAGCCTGTTGGTCCTCTGAAGGCCAGTGCCAGGAAGTGAGAGAGGGTGGGTTGGTTGGTGAGCATCGGGAGGGGGGAAGCAATAGGGGATATTTTGGAGGGAAAACCAGGGAAGTGGAGAATATTTGAAATGTAAATAAAGAAATATCTAATAAAAAATTGTTAGCAAAGAAATTGTTCAGAGACAATGAAGGAAAATTGGAGAACATTTAACTCTTTGACTATGTTATTTCTATTTCTTCCCCTTAATTTTCCTAGGAGACAATTTTTAACTTTTACTTTAGTTCAGCATAAGCATCCTGAATCTGAAAATCCCAAACCAAAAGTGACCCAAAATCTAAAATGTATTAGTTGTCAGCATCATGTCACAGGTGAAAAATGACATGCCTGACCTTATAAGATGACTTTCAGACAAAGTTTAGCTAACTATCAATATTGCATAAAATGACCTTCAGGCTAAATGATTAAGATATACATGAAACATAAACAAATTTCATTCTGAGACTCTCATCCTCGAGATATGTATACACAAATAATCCACCCTCCTACAGAAAATACCAAATTTGACCCTTGGGGGCTCCCAGAGACTGAACCAGCAACCAAAGAGCAAGCGTGAGCTGGACCTAGACCCCTACCCTGCATGCACATATATAGCAGAGGGACAACTCGGTCTTCATGTATGACCCCCAGCAACCGGAACAAGGACTGTCCCTGAATCTGTTGCCTGCCTGTGTATTCCATTCCCCTAATTTGGCCGCTTTATCTGGCCTCAATGGAAGAGGATGTGCCTAGTCCTACAGGGACTTGAGGCGGCGCTGGTGGGGTGGGGAAGTTGGGGGATACCCAGAGTAACTACCCATTCTCAGACAAGAAGGGGAGGGGAAATGGGAGGAGAATCTGTGTGAAGGGGGACTGGGAGGAAAAGGGGATGATATTGGGGTGTAAACTGAATAAATAATTTTTTAAAGAAAATACCAAATCTAAAACACTAAACATTTCAAATATAAGATATTCAATCTGTATCTATTAAACTCCAACTATGGAAACCCTTCTCTGAGAGGTAATAGAAAATTAAAGGTTCTCACTAAGATACAAGACATTTCAATGTCCAGAAGATAATTTTACTTACTTACAGAGATAGAGAATGTGAAGAAAATGATGTACAATTGCTTTTCTTACCCCTAAGAACCTGACTTTTTGAAAAATAAGAGAAGTGATTTCAACCACAAATTGTATGTATCTTGGCTTCACGTCAAGGAAAATATTCATAAAATAAGCAATTTTCCTACATATAAGCTGGACACATTGGTGTTTGCTTCATTGTCTATTTGATAACTTTAGTCTTCTATTGTATTTAGATCCCAAAAGCAAATTCCCATCAATTTAACAAATTTATTTGCGTGCCTGGAGGAATAAAAGACTAGGAGACCAAGAAATAAATAAGACATTACCTCTGATTCATGAAGCCTACAGATTTCTACTTGGAAAACTGAATAGGCATGAGTCTGAATATTCTACCTCTAGTGACAAATTATATAATTAATTAGGAGAAAAGTAGGAAGTAAAACCATTTTGGAGGGAAAGACAAGTTCAGTATGCCTATAGCACAATTGGGTGGATAATTTTAGTTCATACATGGGTAGTCTGGGGAACAGGGAGAATTCAAAAGTCAAGATACAGAATATTAAGCTATGTTCTTAAAAGACACATTTATCTGGGCATACTGAACATGCCTTTAATCCAGCACTTGGGAGGAAGAGGCAGGCAGATCACTGTGAGTCTAAGGCCTACCTGATCTATATAATTCTAAGATAGCTAGAACTACATAGAGATACCCATTCTCAAACAAAACAAAACAAAATAGAAAAAGAATCTTTTAAATGAAGGGGTGAATCTTATCACTCAAGGAGAACAGATAGAATAGAATGAGACAGGAAACTGAAAGCAGTTTTCTGAGAGTTAGCCATGAAAGAAGGCAGTATAAGTATAATAGGAGCAGTAGAAAGAAGGCAGATCTAAAGAAATATCACTGATTCAACCTAAAGTATACAATTTGTTTCTACACTGAAAACACATTGATGCAATAGTGACGTATTTTCATAGCCATGAATCCACAAAAGCAAAGAGAACAAGAGAAGTGACCACTGAGTTTGAGACACTGGGGAGCAGGGATCTTCTTGGTGACTAATGTCCCAGCTGCAAGCACTGAGCATGGTTGTTTATGGAAAACAAAGCAGATGGGGGAATGTAAGGGCATTACTGATTTTTATGACTCTGTGGAAAACCTAATCAAAATCAGGAAGCCAACTCCTGAAATAGGTTGAGAAGTAAATTGGTGGTAAACAATTATTGATGGCTTACACTAATCATTTCTTCAATAAATCTGGATACAAAAAGAAATGGGACAAATAAAGATTGGGATGTAAACAGAAGAAATAAAAAAAAATGGTGTTTATTCCAAAATCTCTGATACTGGAACAAATTTCTTACCTGTGAGAACACACAATACAGGAGAGGAAATGGTAAAAGATGAATGGTTATCAGGACATTAGCTGAGAAGTTGGGAGAGGGCTGTTAACTTATGGAAGTTTTAAAAGAACTAGAAATGTAGGTCATCTGCTTAAAGTGAAGAAGCCAAAAGTGGGGGCTCTGAGAAAAGAAATGAAGGTTTGGAACAGCTGCTGTGGGAAACACTAGCAGGAGCCAGCTATGGATGAGAAAAGGATTAAGGATAAGAGTTGAGGGTCCAGCTGAGGTTGAAAAGCACGTATTTGTAGTGAAGCCAATGAGCATGGATATGCAATTTTCCCCAGATAGGTCTTCAGCAGCCTGGGAACAAGAACAGGCAAAGTGGACCACTGAACTGAGCCAGGACTGGGCAGGGATTGCCAAAGCTGTGATATGGAAGGTGAAGGAGTCAAAGGAATGGAAAATGCTTATGAGTGTCGTTGAAATGGAGTCCAGAATAGGGAGGAAGGGAGAAAGAAGACAGGATGTGGCTGCTGGCCTGAGAGATTAAGTAAGGGAGAAAGGAATGGAGCTCCAAAGAAAAATAATTTGATTGATCACAAAGCCATTTCTTGGTGTTTCAGATATAAAATTCAGGTGACTACTGCCTCTGCAACCAAACACTGAACATTTTTGGCTAGAGAGCTGCCAGTTTTCCACGCAAGTACAGCGTTCATAAGGCTTAAATGACTGGTTTCTACTGAGTTATTTCCCTGCAGTGCTCTTTAGTCCAGTTTTCCCATTGTTTTTAAGGTATTTCTTGCAACTAATCTTGGCCAATTCAGCCTGGGTGGGGGAAGGGGCTGAGGCACAATGAGGGGAAGTATGTATTTAATAATTTCCTTTTGTGTATGGCTCTGGGTCTGGCTCTGCCTCAAAGACCCTTTACTCTAAGGAACACAAAGAACATTTGGAAGCTATCAAGTTGCTGAGGGTCCCAAAGTGCAGCCTGCCCTGAAAAGAAATCTCAGTTAATCTCCTTTCCAGCCCTCCTCTAGAGGGCAGCTGCTTCCCTCCTCAGTTTGGAAGCCCACAGCTTCTTGTCCACATAGCTGTTCACCATGTGTAGGCTGTGATTTTACAACAGTAGAGAGGGGCCGGTAGGGTAGAAATATTTATTCATTGAACAGAAAACTTAAGGTCTGCCAATCTCCAACCCATAGAGGCTCCCTCCAGACCTCTGGATCATATCAGTGAGAGAATCTTGTATTGATACCCACAAAGCTACAATGGATTAAAACATTTGCATTCGTAATAATTGCGCTGTCTGCTATAAAGAACATATGCGATTTCTTTGATCCCCTAGTTACGAATAAATGTCCCATACCTACTGATTCTAGCTCCTTGTTATTAAATGGTTTAAAATTATAAAGGTTTCTGTTGAGGGGGGAGTGTTTTCAATGATTTTAAGATTCCTAACTTTAGTTTATGGCAACATAGAGTGTAATAGCTACATGTTCCATTTTCAGGGACAAAAGCTTGGACCACAGAAGCTGCATTGTAATTAGGATTTGTCACATTTATCCTGATCTTCTTCACTGTTGGAAAACATGAATTTACCAGGAGTCTGTAAACAAGAACTTAGCAGGACTCAGCAAACAATGAATTTACCAGGGTTTCTCAAACAGATTATCTGTGCTAATGTTTCTTATTTATCAAATGGTGACCCCCCCATACACATATATTGATATTCTATTATTTCTCACTATAAAACTATGCTCTGATTTTACGCCCCAAAGCATAAATGTTCTGAATGTCTCTCTCCCCATTTTAGCTCCAAATTTGGTAATTGATCATATTTATCTAATTAGAAAGTAAGACCAAGACAAGGCTTTCAAAGGGAACAAACATTAAGTTCTGTAAAACAGCTGTTCAGGAAAGAAGCACATTGACTACAACTCTTTCATTTTTTGTTGGGGCTATATGCAAAGGGCTAATTTTGATATTAATACGTGAGTTTTGTTAAAAGAAAAATGTGCGGAGGGGGATATTTTAAGAGACCATAGATATCATAGAATATATGTTGTCTAAGCATTTTAAAGAATCTATAATAAAAATGTCAGGGTCATGACTGTGTCTACATAAAAGAGGTACTATGCCCAGTTTTACCCATTTACACCAAACCATAGCAATCTTATTTAAGACGAAGACTTGTGACTCTCTTGGCAGTAAAATTAAACTTCCTAAAATAAATACTCTTTGAAGACTTATTAGAATAACCCATGGAACAAGGTATGAATAGTGTACAAGAAGAAAACTGCTGCTTAGTAACTAGTTTGTTTACTAGTTCAAATCTATATACATCTTTCTATTTTGTTCTCTCTTTATAAAAGAAATTATATAAATTACGTTTTTATGAGCATGAATGTGTGCTGCACAGTCTCCTTTAAGTTTAAGGTACAAGGAAAATATGTTCTTTTATTATCTCACTCCCTTGGGGGGCTGTCTTTAGCAGCTTACATTTTATTTTACTTTGGATTCTTATATCCTGTTATTTCGTTCAGGTAAATGTTTGTGACCTTGGCATCTCTTTGCATAGCAGTGCCTTTGGTTTATGAGCTTTCGTGCCCCAAAGTGCAGCACACTAAGAAGAAAAAGGTCTTTCAAAAGTCTGACATAGAGAGGTTCTGGACTATAGAGAGGCCTATTCTAAGACACGGTCATTAAAAAAATTCTCTCTTACCATAAACCAGAACATGCCAGGGGCTAGGAGTTGGGGGAAGAAGCTCTCCAGCTGCACTGTTTATAATTGTAAAGAAAGAAAGACAGCAGTCAGTTTGAGATAAATATGTGCATGTCGCAGCATTTGTCAGGCTTACTTGGCAGCTACAAAAAAAATAAATTTAAACAATTTGAAAATGTTAGGAAGATTACAAGACCACTATATTTTAAAATGTTTATAGGTTAGTTTTGCAGAGAAAAAAAGAGAACAGCTTCATTTAATGGAACAAGGACATTTATTGCAAAAGAAGCCAAGAAGTCTGTTTTTCAAGAATATTTGCAATAGGAAAAAGTACCCAAAAGACAGCCCTTTTTGTAGCAAAGCTGGAAACCTTTTCTGGGTGATTTAAAATGCTCTCCAGTGAACCATGGCCAATTTATGATTAAAAGCAGAAATAAAAACTGAATAAAACTGCAAAGTGTCTTTTTGGTAGAGTTTTCTTTTTCAGAAATCTATAATAGGTCTGATTTATGTCTTATCCAGATCCAATATGCTGGTAAGTCACTGAAATTGCCTTTAAAGAGGCAATTTATTAAGGACTCAATCCCTAACTATAAGGCCATAGTAAACTAGTATTCAAAATAGCTGCCAGTCCAGCTGGTAGCAGGCTATTTCAATACCTCGAAAGTGGAAAAGGCAGCATATCTTGACAATGGGCAACTCACTACTTAGGCCAAAAAGGTACTCTTGTACATGATATGACACCAAAAATGTTTCATAAAACTGTTCTGACCCAAAATATATCCCCTAGGAGCCTGATTTGTTGATTTAAATTTTCACCATGACAGTCTCTACTTGAGGTTCAGGATACTGTTCTAACTTTGAAAAATAGCATGCAAATAACTATAGAAAAAAATGTAGGCTCATTATGTGTTCCCTTGCAAAGGGAAGAACTTGGACAGTGATAACAGAAGACTAACACTGTGCTTGTATGATAAAACAGTAGATGGTGAGTAAAAGAAATTCTGAATTTGAAGTTGGTTCAGATTTAAGAGAGGAACCTGAGTGCTAAGGACATAGGGACTGGGGAGACTGAAGTAAGACACCATGTGGAAGAAAGAACCCTGACTTGAGTTAAAACACATAGCTCTAGTCTCCTTCCTATAAACATCCTGTGACATTAGATAATGTGCTTGTCCTTTCCTACATTCAAACTTCTCCATCTATCTTAAGGTGATTAAATAGAAAATTAACCTTTGAAATCCTATTCAACTTTGAAAAAAAACCAACCTAGATATTTGGCCATCTTGTCCAGTGCCCACCTCAACTACTGAGTACCAAATAACCTTCTGTGAAGATACTACATAAATAAAGTGCATCAATGGGACCCATTCCAAAGAGTAGCAACTCTTCCTGTCAAAGAATGATCTTTCTCCCACTGTTCCTTAGGCTGACATGATTTCAAATACTAAAGACAAGTATTAGTCTCATAAAACAATTTGAGGCCAGTTTTCTCCATCTGACACAGCAAATACACAACAAACTCAGGCCATATTTTTTCTATCTTTAGTTTATTATATTTTGCTTTACTAAAGACCTCAAGTGTATCAAAACATCAAATACTTTTATTTTCCTAACAGGCTTCTCTAATATGTGATGTAATAAAACAATAAAACCATGGAAGTGATCATAAGGCTGACATGCTAAGTACAAAGAAAACACTTAGGGGCCGATGAATTTCTTCTTGGCAGTATGGGATTGCCTTCTATGGTTAGCCTTCAAGAATGTTGCACAATCTATGTTGAAATGCACTGTTATGCTGCCACATCCCCTTAGAGACCCTTAATTTAAAAGAATTCACTAGCAAGAAATTTAACTCATATTAAGTTCACAATACCCAATAATTTTTATCCTATGCTTTTGCATTGTACATCAAGCAATAGTGAAAAATAACTCACCACTACCAACTGCTTTTCAAAACTTTTCACAGCTGTAAGTCAAAGCATCCCAGTTGAATCCACGTTCTTTGTTCTGCATTCTTGCTGCTCATTAACCTAATCTTATCTTGACCATCTTGTTTGATTTAGATTTGCTTTGGCCCCTTCTTATTGGACAATAAAACATGTTCAGGCTTATCCGTTGTCATTAGCAGGTGGTTAGTTCCTGTTGATAATTCTGAGTTCTTTCAGCAAATATACCCACCCCCC
>JADRCD010065272.1:0-12308 GCA_019843815.1 Montemys delectorum | reverse complement strand
CAGTGCTGCTTACCTGGGAATCTGAGAGCCCTGGACAGTGAAGAGAGGAAAGTGTAGCAAAGGATCCAGGTATGTTATAGGGATTGAGGAAAGGATGGGGAGGGCCCCAAGTCCCAGTAGAAAGAACATGAGATTGTTTGGCCAGATTCTATTTCATTCAAAGTGTTTCTAGATAATTGCATGGAGAAATATATCAAAATATCCCCATTGTAGGTAATAGAAGACTGTTTATGTGAGAATTAATACACAGAGATAAATGTAATTTAATTTGGTTTTGTATGTGAAGGATGTTGTACCTCTCCCATTTACATCACTGATCATATCTTCTTACCAATATTAAGTATTTATATTACTGTATTTTTTTTTGTATACTAGTTAGTCTTAACAATTATTGAAACTTAGTTTTTCCTGCTCTTAGAATTTTGGATCATTTTATATGTCTTTTTACATTCTCTTATCTTTTATGGTTAATCTCTCCATTACCTAAAATAATGCCAGGAGGATTTTGATAAGATTTGCTTAATATCTGTGTAAATTATGAAGCTATATCTATATTGCCTTCCATTGATACCCCTGTGTTCTGCTAACAATCCATGGTTTGTGTAGCTTTAATTACTATATATTTTGAAATCATCTCTGGGTATCCCCCATCTTTTATAATTTTTGAAATCTTACCATTGCAATGTTAGAAATTTTAGGAACATTTTCTTTACATAAAATGTTCCTGTACGATCTTGGTACAAATTTCTTACACTCTTCATAAAACACAAACATGTTTTTATATTTCTTCAAGTGTTTGAATGAGAACATGCAAGTGCTAAGTCAGTATTCACTTGTTTTTAATGTATTTTTCTGTTCTCTATCTATTGTTGATGTAGGAATTCCAGGACAGTGATGTTCCTGGAGAAGACACTTTTGAGACAGTGATCTTTACTAGGTTGGTAGACTTGTTCTATTTCTTTTTTGTTGTTGTTTTCTTTTCTTTTCTTTTTTTTTTTTTCAAGACAGGGTTTCTCTGTGTAGCCCTGGCTGTCCTGGAACTCACTCTGTAGACCAGGCTAGCCTTGAACTCAGAAATCCACCTGCCTCTGCCTCCCAAGTGCTGGGATTAAAGGCGTGCACCACCACTGCCCGGCCACTTGTTCTATTTCTAAGACATGGTCACAGTAGAGCATGCTGGTTGTAGTACGAGAAGACAAGAAGACTGAGCGTCTTGTACTGTTGCGTGCATGATTCTCTGGAACCCTGCTAGGCATTATTGGTTTTCTGTGTTGTTCATGGTTGTCTTTATAGCTGACATTGAAGCTTCCTTTATCACTGTTTATCTGCTTCCTACAGTTCTGTCATTGATTGTTTGCACACTGGTTGCCTGGTGGCTTCAGTGAGTTCAATTACTATGACACTCTCTCTGTGTTCTTTCTCGACATTGTCTCCATTTTTTGTTAGTGTTTGAGACCTTGAGTATGGACACTGACTAGACAGAAAGATCATCTTGATGTACATGAAATGTGCATTTCTTCATGACTAAATGTGTCGAGCATGTACTATCAAATTCTGGCTCTTTCAACTGCTTTTTAGTGTTTTAAAATTACAATACTATTTGTTTTGTGTTTTATTTTAAAACTGGGAAAATCTGGAGATTTATTTATTATACTATGAAATGTTTGTGATAAATTTCTTTATTCTGTAGGCTGTTTCTTCATATACTCAGTTATTACAATTTCCATGCAAGATTTTATTTGCATGCAATCCTGTTGGTTGGATCTAGCCTATGTGTTTTGGTAATTGGTAGTCTATTCAGAAACTAAGCCCCTGTGTCTGTATATGAATTTATTTTTCCTTGTGTTCTTCTGTCAGTTTCACCAGTTCATTGAATTTAACCTGGTTTCATTAATTTATATGTGTTATTTACTTTTCCATATAACACTCATTGATAAGACTGCCTGTTTTGTAACATAACTTTTGGTGTGTTGGTGAAATTGAGTTGGCCAAAGATGCTTGGGCTTTCTCTGACTCTGCTGCTCTTATTGCCTGGGCATTTTGCAATGCTTCTTATTTTCTTGTACACCTGCAATATTATCTGAAATCACAAATGACTCAGGCTCGCTCCATGTTTCTGGGCTTGTTCATCATTCTTATGACATTTGTA
Source organism: Montemys delectorum (assembly GCA_019843815.1). Lineage (NCBI taxonomy): Eukaryota > Metazoa > Chordata > Mammalia > Rodentia > Muridae > Montemys > Montemys delectorum. The sequence goes on along the minus strand of JADRCD010065272.1, from coordinate 10,159 downwards.
GGACCCTTTTTTTTTTTTCCATATCTTGTGAATATGGTAAAATGATGGAGAGCTTGTCATGAGTTTTAAGTTAATCATGTAAATCTTTAACATTGAGATTTTTCCCTGTAGTGTATTTGGTTTCATGTGCATGTGTTTTCCATCTTCTCATGTCATTCTTAATTTATTCAGTGCATTCAAGTTTCCATTTTAAAGATCTCCCTTGGTTTTTCTTAGTTTCTTAAAAATTATTTCTTCTTTGTTTACTGTTCAGGTTTAATTGAATAAATAGAAGCAATAACATAGTATAAGAATTTTCTATTTGTGCATTTACATAGATGATAAAAAAATTCTTCCTCCAAATAGACATTTATCTCCTTTAACATCATATTTGTATAAATTTTGTTTACTCTTTATAATTAACAAATATTGATATTTATTTATTACATTGCTTTATTCACTTACTATTAGCCCTTTGTCACCCTCTGTCCCATCCTAGGTTAGACATGTTTTCTTCCCAGTTGTCCTCCTTATAGTTCATGAATGCTTTTGTCCATGATTGGACCAGGTAGCCAGGTTGTCATGTGTCCTTAATTCCAACTGTCATGTCATACAGCAAGACTGTTTTTTATGTGCCACTTCACTATCTTCCAACTCTTAAAATATCTTCTTTTCTCTACTGTAATATTCTTTGCAATTTAGGTATGGAAGATATGGAATTCCCATTATAGCATAGGCAATAAGAAGTCAAATGATTCTTAGTATTTGAGCAGTTATGAGTCTCATTTTTACATAACTGTTGCCCACTCAAAATACATTTTCTTGGACTAAGGCTGAAAGTAATTCTAGGCTATGGTGTGAACAGAACCATGTAAACGCTGCTTGAATAGTTGAACATGTAACAAATGTCAAGCCCTTGTAGGACTTATAACCTTAACAATATACTGGCTTTTGTTCAGGTTCTCAGTAGTGTCCATGTATTTCCTTCTGTGGGGCTGGCCTCAGAACCAGAAAACCTTCTGTTGCCACAAAATCACTATGACACTATGACACCATTGGGCATGCATTGCCCAATTTGAGATGATAGCACACAGATCCAAATCTGGGTGTGGCCATTTTTAACATGGCCCCTTGCCCAAGCCTGTATGACAGTTTTGACACTGTGAGTGTCCAAGATATTTGTAGACACTATGTATGATCTGCTGAATTCTAAGCATCTTCTTGTTGGTATAGGAAAAAAAAGTGAGGTTGTATGTTAGTTATGTAGCTTATTAAGAGGACTATTAGTTGTGAGCGTTCTCTCAGGTATTTATAACTTTAAATTGCAGAACTCTATTTCTTATGTAAACAGCCCACTTGCTTTCTTACTTTCCCATATTGTCTCATTTAAAATTTTCTATGTCCGGCTTCTGGTCTGTTTGGGCTGGTGCCCTAAGCAGACCTTGGGTGCAAATTCTGCAGCCATTCCCACAACACCCAGAGTAAGCTCTACTCCCAGGCGCTCTGACACACCCAGGATCAGAGGATCAGAGGTGAAGAGGACACAACATCTGTCCCAACACGGGGACTGACTGGAACTAGCAGGACCAGGCACACAGGAACTCCACCAGATCAGTGGCACTGTTTCCTTCTGGTCTGTCTGGACTGCTGCCCTGAGCAGACCTTGGGCACAAACTCTGCACTAGTCCCATAATTCCCAGAGGAAGCTGTACTCCCACATGCTTTAATTAGCCCAGAATCACAGGATCCCAGAGACAGCTTGACTCTGAGGAGTTCTGACATAACTAGGATCACAGGAAGGACAGGCCCCAGTCTGATTTAGCCAGGGCCAGATATCCAGATGGCAAGAGGAAGCTTAAGAACATAAGCAACATAAACCAAAGTTACTTGGCATCATCAGAACCCAAGTCCTAAACATACCATCACACCAGAAAAGCAAGATTTGGATCCAAAATCACTAATCATAATGATGATAGAGGACATTAAGGAGGACATAAATGACTCCCTTAAAGAAATACAGGAGAACACAGGTAAACAGGTAGAAGCCCTTCAAGAGGAAGCACGAAAATCCCTTAAAGAACTACAGGAAAACACAATCAAACAGGTGAAGGAAATGAACAAAACCATCCATGATCTAAAAATAGAAATAGAAACAATAAAGAAATCACAAAGGGAGACAACCATGGCCATACAAAACCTAGGACAGAAATCAGGAGTTATAGATGCAAGCATCACCAACAGAATACAAGAGCTAGAAGAGAGAATCTCAGGGGCAGAAGACACCATAGAAAACATTGACACAACAGTCAAAGAAAATGCAAAAAGCAAAAAGCTCCAAACTCAAAACATCCAGAAAATCCAGGACACAATGAGAAGAGCAGACCTAAGGATAATAGGTATAGAAGAGAGTGAAGACTCCCAATGTAATGGGCCAGTAAATATCTTCAGCAAAATTATAGAAGAAAACTTCCCTAACCTTTAGAAAGAGAAGCCCATGAACATACAAGAAGCCTACAGAACTCCCAAATAGACTGGACCAGAAAAGAAATCCCTCCTGTCACATAATAATAAAAATACCAAATGCACTAAACAAAGAAAGAATTTTAAAAGCAGTAAGGGAAAAAGGTGAACTAACCTATAAAGGCAGGCCTATCAGAATTACACCAAACTTTTCACCAGAGACTATGAAAGCTAGAAGATCCTGGGCAGATGTCATACAGTCCCTAAGAGAATACATATGCCAGGCTACTATACCCATCAAAACTCTCAATCACCATAGATGGAGAAACCAAGATATTCCATAACAAAACCAAATTTACACAATATCTTTGCACAAATTCAGCCCTACAAAGGATAATAGAAGAAAAACACCAACATAAGGAGCAAAACTACACCCTAGAAGAAGCAAGAAGGTAATCTTTCAACAAACCCACACAAACATAATTTCACCACTAACAACAAAAAACAACAGGAAGTAACAATTATTCTTCTTAATATCTCTTAATGTAAAAATTAGTATTACCAACTTACCCTAATCGATTCAAATTCAAAAGTATGAGGAGTTGAAAATTTGTTGGCTATTATCTGGTGGTCTCTCTAGTTTGGTAATTGGAGAAATAGGTCCAATATTGTACAATCCATATAAACTTTCTGCTTGTTTGTACCTGACAGTGTCTTGACCGGTACCACATAACAGTCTTGAAACCATGCTTCTCCTATCTCAGCCTCTCTATTAATAGGATTGTTTATTTGATGTTTTTACTCTGTACCTATGATCTTCAGAACAGCTTACATATTTCAAAAGTATTTATATACCCAAAAGAAACATAGACGATTAACTAGGGAGGTGGCTTGTAAGAGAGCAACAAAGAGTGAGACTGAATGCTTTGCTTGACGTTTGTAACTCGTATCAATTTTGAAGAAGAGAACTTTATAAGTTACTCTTTCTCTGAGATGAATGCTTTTCCAAATTATCACAGCCAATGAACCAGATTCTTACCCTCACCTAATGTCTGTGCCACCCTCCAAGCAGAACCATTGTTCATTGAAACAGTTGGTGAGTGACTTTATGGATAGACCATCTTAATGTACACACACCATTTCTTAAATGAATATAACCTGTTCTCCGTGGGCTGAGAATAAAGACAAGTCACTCCTGTCAAATAGCTTTTACCAAAGCAGGAAATCTGTATCCAAAAATCGTGTCTACAATTCACTCCTTAGTACAGCAGAAATGTTTGGAGTTATTTAAAATTTATATTGAGAAAGATATTTATTTTCAGTATTGCTGTAGACAAGCATCTACATAAGACTGTTTAATTGTTTTATGTCAAACTTTTACACTACTCTTTTTTTTTAGATTTATTTATTATTTATTTATTATAAGTACATTGTAGCTGTCTTCAGACACACCAGAAGAGGGTGTCAGATCTCATTATGGATGGTTATTAGCCATCATGTGGTTACTGGGATTTGAACTCAGAACCTTTGGAAGAGCAATTGGTGCTCTTACTTGCTGAGACATCTCTCCAGCCCCTACACTACTCTTTTATTGTTACGGTATTTTATAAATTTTAAAGAATATGACAAAGTAAAAAAAAGGTATTGCAGGTATTGAAGAGGTGGTCTCTGGAAGGAATTGGGGCCCAAAAGGGAAAGAAGAATGTGATGTAATTCTATTGACTTAAAATATGTTTTTAAATGTTAACAAATTAAGATAAACTGAAATTATGTATCTTTTCTTATCATAATGCAATAAAACTTAAGTCAGTTAAAAAAAAGGAAAAATTTTTCTATGTCCATGAACTGTGTATCCACTGATATAATGTGTTGAATGTGAATGACACACTTCTCTATTCTACTTAGAGGGAATTGATTCCAGCTGTCCTTTTGTGTTGTTAGATTCAGGTTTGTGTCTCATTGTGTTCATGGGCACAGGCATATTCCTCTTGTTCTCAAGTTCTTCAGAATTTTTTATGAGGAGCGTATGTGATATTTAGTCACCGACCTTTCAGGGATCTATGGACATGGTCATGTTTCTTCTGAATCTACATATTTTGTGTCTTACATTGATTAATTCGTAGGTGCTAAAGAGTCTCATATTCTTGGAATTAAATCTGCTTGTATTCCATCCCCATGTTATTTAGAGACAATCTCTTTGTCTATGTCCATCCTTGGCAACAGGTCTGTGATTTTTTTCTTTGTGTGTATTTGTTTGGACTTAACTGCTTTGGGTGTTGAGGTAAAGCTAGATTTGTATGATGATTTCTATTGTTTCTTTTATTTGAGTTTGAGACAATATTCTTCTTTTGTGGTATTAGTATAAGATTTGTCTAAAGGAAAAAAGCATTATTTGCTGAATCTACCCATTTCTCAGACATCCTTAGAGCAATTGCTTCCACTTTCAGTCTCAGTACTGCTTAATACTTTTTCTAGGTTTGTAGTGTAGAAGGTTGAATTGTTCACTTGTATCTAAGAGCCTGCCCTTCCTTTCTTCTTCAGCTGTCCTCTCTCTCTCTCTCTCTCTCTCTCTCTCTCTCTCTCTCTCTCTCTCTCTCTCTGTGTGTGTGTGTGTGTGTGTGTGTGTTTGTAACTTTCTGCAGCAGTCCCTAGGTATCATTGATGTCCCTGGCATATATTACAATATTCCCTAATCAGCTCTAGTTCTCTTACCTGGGGATTCACTTTTTTTAGTTTGATTAGGTGAAAAATGCTTCCTTGGATTATTTTTGTCTCTTCACAGAAACAAGTCTGTTACTTTGACTCATTGTAATGTCTTTGAGTTTCTTCTATCATTTTCTACACAATCTTATTAATATCTTTCTGTCTACTATTTCAGAGTGAGTTGTTCTTATGCTAGAAGTCCTCAGCCACATAATTATGGACAAATGTCTTTTATAACCAATGCCTCTTATAGCCAAAACTTCTCAGTGTTTCTTTGTCACCTCATTTTTGTGCCTCTGTATTTTTTATGAGCTGGCACTCAGGATTATATTCTAAGAAAGCTTCCTCAGTAATCCATGAATTCTCTCACTGTTCATTGATTTGAGTCTCCAGAATAGCTAATTAAGAAACAATTAAGCAAGTGCTGTAGAGGTGGCTCAGCAGTTAAGAGCACTTGCTGTTCATCCAATTTCCAGCATCAGTTCCAAGTACATGCACGGGAACTTTACAGTTTTCTATAACTCAGGTTCTAAAGGATCCTTTATTTTCTTATGGCCAGTGCACACAGGCACATAAGAAATGCACAGACCTACCTTCAGATAAACACCCTTAGATAACAGTAAAATACACAAATCATAAGAAAAATGAACAGTAAATAACCTGAAGATACTATATAATGATTCAAGTTAACAGTACAGGTATGAATTTTGGATGTTTTTCTACTAGGGTGAGAGTAAATGTGGAGCCTAGATAAGTGATTTCAAATGGCCAAACTGAAGAAATAAATGTCAAGCCAATGATATATATTGCTTTTAATTGTTTTCTGTTGTGGAGCAGCCCTGACTGTTCTCCTTACTGATTCTGTCTTAAAGGTAGCAGAGGAGGGGAAGAGTGTCAATTGGGCAAAACCTGGTCTTGGGAGATATTAGGGTTGCTGTTTAAATGCATTTACCTGTCTTTTTTTTTAAAATTGGATATTTTCTTTACTTATGTTTCAAATGTTATCCCCTTTCCCAGTTTCTCCCCCAGAAACCTCCATCCCATACCTCTTCCCTCTGCTTCTATAAAGAGTTCCCCCACCTACCCACTCCTACCTGCTGGCTATCACTACACTGGAGCAATGAGCCTTCACAGGACCAAAGGCCTCTCCTCCCATTGATGCCCAACAAGGACATCCTCTGCTATATATCTGCTGGAGCCATGGGTCCCTGCATGGGTACTCCTTAGTTGGTTGTTTAGTCCCTGGGTGCTCTGGGATTGGGGGAAGGTCTGGTTGGTTGATATTGTTGTTCTTCCTCTAGGGTTACAAACCCCTTCAGCTCCTTCAGTCCTTTCTCTTACTCCTCCATTGAGGATCCTGTGCTCAGACCAATGGCTAGCTGCAAGCATCTTCCTCTATATTTGTCAGGCTCTGGCAGATCCTCTCGGGAGACAGCTATATTAGGCTCATGTCCCCATGCACTTCTTAGCATCCACAATAGTGTGTGAGTTGGTGACTGTATATCGGATGGATCCCTAGGTGGGGAAGTCTCTGGATGGCCTTTCCTTCAGTCTCTGCTCCACACTTTTGACTCTATATTTCCTCCCCTGAATATTTTGTTCCCCCTTCTAAGAAGGACTGAGACATATACACTTTGGTCTGCCTTTTTCTTGAGCTTCATGTATTCCAAACTTTTGGGCTAATATCCACTTCTTAGTGATTGCATGCCATGTATGTTTTTTGTGATTGGGTTACCTCACTCAGGATGATATTTTCTAGTTCCATCCAGTTGCATAAGAATTTCATGAAGTCATTGTTTTTAATAGCTGAGTAGTACTCCATTGTGTAAATGTACCACAATTTCTGTATCCATTCCTCTGTTGAAGGACATCTGTGTTCTTTCTATTTCTGGCTATTATAAATAAGGCTGCTATGAAGATAATGGAGCATGTGTCCCTGTTATATGTTGGAGAATCTTCTAGGTATATGCTCGGGAGTGGGTATAGCTGGGTCCTCAGGTAATACTATGTCCAATTTTCTGAAGAACTACCAGACTGATTTCCAGAGTTGTTGTACCAGCTTGCAATCCCACCAACAGTGGAGGAGTGTTCCTCTTTCATCACATCATTGCCAGCAGCTGCTGTCAACTGAGTTTTTGATCTTAGCTATTCTGACCGGTGTGAGGTGCAAGGTTCTTTTGATTTGCATTTCCCTGATGACTAAGGATGTTGAACATTTCTTTAGGTGTTTCTTGGCCATTCAGTATTCTTCAGTTGAAAATTCTCTGTTTAGCTCTGTGCCCCATTTTTTAATAAGGTTATTTGATTCTCTGGAGTCTACCTTCTTGAATTCATTGTATATATTGGATATTAGCCCTCTATTGGATGTAGGGTTGGTAAAGATCTTTTCCCAATTAGTTGATTGCTGTTTTGTGTTATTGACACTATCCTTTGTCTTGCAGAAGCTTTGCAATTTTATGAGGTCCCATTTGTTGAGTCTTGATCTTCAAGCATAAGCCATTAGTGTTGTGTTCAGGAAATTTTTTCCTGTGCCCATGTGTTCGAGGGTCTTCCCCACTTTTTCCTTCTCTATTAGTTTCAGTGTATCTGGTTATATGTGGAGGTCCTTAATCCACTTGGACTTGAGCTTTGTACAAGGAGATAAGAATGGATCGACTTGCATTCTTCTACATGCTGTCTTCCAGTTAAATCAGCACCATTTGTTGAAAATGCTGTCTTTTTTCCACTGGATGATTTTAGCTCCTTTGTCAAAGATCAAGTGGCCATAGGTGCATGGGTTCATATCTGGGTCTTCATTTCTATTCCATTGATCTACCTGCCTGTCTCTGTACCAATACCATACAGTTTTCATCACTATTGCTCTGTAATACAGCTTGAGGTCAGGGATGGTGATTCCCACAGATCTTTTATTGTTGAGAATAGTTTTTGCTATCCTGGATTTTTGGTATTCCAAAAGAATTTACAAATGGCTCTTTCTAATTCTATGAAGAATTGAGTTGGAATTTTGATGGGGATTGCATTGAATCTGTAGATTGCCTTCGGGAAGACGGCCATTTTTACTATATTAATCCTGCCAATCCATGAGCATGGGAGATCTTTCCATCCTCTGAGATCTTCTTCCATTTCTTTCTTCAGAGACTTGAAGTTCTTGTGATACTGATGTTTCACTTGCTTGATTAGAGTCACACCAAGGTAGTTTACATTATTTGTGACTATTGTGCAGAGTGTTGTTTCCCTAATTTATTTCTCAGCCTGTTTATCCTTTGAGTATAGGAAGGCTACCGATTTGTTTGAGTTAATTTTATATCCAGCCACTTGCTGAAGTTGTTTATCAGGTTTAGGAATTCTCTGCTGGAATGTTTTTGGGGTCACTTACGTATAATATGATAGCATCTACAAATAATGATATTTTGACTTCTTCTTTTCCAGTTTGTATCCATTTGCCTGCTTTTGTTTTCTAATTGCTCAGGCTGGGACCTCTAGTACTATATTGAATAGGTAGGGAGAGAGTGGGCAGCCTTGTCTAGTCCCTGATTTTAGTGGGACTGCTTCAATTTTCTCTCCATTTAGTTTGATAGTGACTACTGCTTTGCTGTATATTGCTTTTACTATGTTTAGGTATGGGCTTTAAATTCCTGATCTTTCCACGACATTTACCATGAAGAGGTATTGAATTTTATCAAATGCTTACTCAACAGCTAATGAGATGATCATGTGATTTTTTTTCTTTGAGTTTGTTTATATAGTGGATTACATTGATGGATTTCCATATATCCAACCATCCCTGCATCCCTGGAATGAAGCCTACTTGTTCATGATGGGTGGTCATTTTAATGTGGTCTTGAAATCAGTTTGCAAGAATTTTATTGAATATTTTTGCGTTGTATTCATAAGAGAAATTGGTCTGAAGTTCTCTTTCTTTGTTGGATCTTTGGTTTAGGTATAAGCGTAATTCTGGCTTCATAGAACAAATTGGGTAGTGTTCCTCCTGTGTCTATTTTGTGAAAAAGTTTAAAGAGTATTAGTATTAGTTGTTTTTTGAAGGTCTGATAGAATTCTGCACTAAAACCATCTGGTCCTGGGATTTTTTTAGGAGACTTTTAATGAAGCTGCCATTTCTTTAGGGCTTATGTGACTGTTTTAGATGGTTTATGTCATCCTGATTTAACATTGGCACCTGATATCTGCCTAGAAAATTGTCCTTTACATCAAGATTTTGCAATTTTGTTGAATATTGACTTTTGTGGTAGGATCTTAAGATTTTTTAAAATTTCCTCACTTTCCATTGTTATGGCTCCCGTTTCATTTCTGATTTTTTTTCTTTTTTTTATTAGATATTTTCTTTATTTACATGTAAATTTTTCCTTTCCCAGGTTCCCCTCCAAAAAACAAACAAACAAACAAAAACAACAAAAACAAACTCCTTTTGCCTCCTCCCTCCCCATGCCTGCCACCCCACCCTCTACCATTTATTGGCCCTGGCATTCCCCTACACTGAGGCACAAAACCTTCACAAGGCCGAGGTCCTTTCCTCCTATTGATGATCGAATTTGCAATCCTCTACTATACACATGCTGCCAGAACATTCAATCCCAACCTGTATAGTCCTTGATTGGTGGTTGGGTCCCTGGGAGCTCTGAGGGTACTAGTTAGTAATTGTTGTTCATCCTAAGGTGCTGCAAACCCTTCAGCTCCATAGAACCTTTTTCTAACTCCTTCATTGGGGACCGTATATTCAGTTCAATGAATGACTGTGAGCCTCTACATCTGTATTAGTCAGGTATTGTCAGAGCCTCTCAGGAGATAGCTATATGCTTGTCCTTCCTTCAGTCTCTGCTCCATAGTTAATCTCTGCCACTCCTTCTGTGGGTATTTGATTCCCCTTTTTAAGAAGGAATGAAATGTCCACCTTTTGGTCTTCCTTCTTCTTAGGTTTCTTGTGGTTTGTGTGTTGTTCTTCCTGTACTCCAAACTTCTGGGCTAATAACCACTTATCAGAGAATGCATACCATGTGTG
>JADRCD010065260.1:0-10782 GCA_019843815.1 Montemys delectorum | reverse complement strand
GTATATAAATACTTTTGAAATATATAAGCTGTTCTGAAAAGCATAGTATAGTGTAAAAACATGAAATAAACAATACTACTAATAGAGAGGCTGAGATAGAAGCAAGATTTCAAGACCCTTACCTTGTACACAGCAAAATACTGTCACAAACAAGCTGAAAGTATATATAGATTGTACAATATTGGATCTATTTCTCCAATTACCAAATTAGAGAGACCATTGGATGACAATCAACAAATTTCTAATTCCGCATATTTTTAGATTTCAATCGCATATTATTATTGGTAATATTAATTTTTATATTAAGATATTAAGAAAATGTAATTGTCACTTCCTGTTGTTTTTGTTATATGAGATGGAATTAGATTTGTGTGGATTTGTTGAAAGATTATTTTCTTGCTTCTTCTAGGGTGTAGTTTTGCCCCTTATGTTGATGTTTTCCATCTATTATCCTTTGGAGGGCTGGATTTGTAGAAAGATATTGTGCAAATTTTGTTTTGTCATAGAATATCTTGTTTTCTCCATCTATGGTAATTGAGAGTTTTGCTGGGTATAGTAGCCTGGGCTGGCATTTGTGTTCTTGTAGTGTCTATATGATATCTGCCCAGGATCTTCTAGCTTTCATAGTCTCTGGTGAAAAGTCTGCCGTAATTATGATAGGCCTGCCTTTATATGTTACTTGCCTTTTTTCCCTTACTGCTTTTAAAAATCTTTCTTTGTTTAGTGCATTTGATGTTTTTATTATTATGTGACAGAGGAATTTCTTTTCCGGTCTAGTCTATTTGGAGTTCTGTAGGCTTTTTGTATGTTCATGGACATTTCTTTCTTTAGGTTAGGGAAGTTTTCTTCCACAATTTTGTTAAAGATATTTACTGGCCCATTACATTGGGAGTCTTCACTCTCTTCTATACCTACTATCCTTAGGTTTGGTCTTCTCATTGCATCCTGGATTTCCTGGGGTTAGGAGCTTTTTGCTTTTTGCATTTTCTTTGACTATTGTGTCAAGATTTTCTATGGTGTCTTCTGCCCCTGAGATTCTCTCTTCTATCTCTTATATTCTGTTGGTGATGCTTGCATCTATGACTCCTGATTTCTTTTCTAGGTTTTGTATCTTCAGGGTTTTCTCTCTTTCTGATTTCTTCATTGTTTCTATTTCCATTTTTAGATTCTGGATGGTTTTGCTCATTTCCTTCACCTGTTTGATTGTGTTTTCCTGTAGTTCTTTAAGGGATTTTTGTGTTTCCTCTTTAAGAGCTTCTAGCTCTTTACCTGTATTCTCCTGTATTTCTTCGAGGGTGCTATTTATGTCTTTCTTAAGGTCCTGTATCATCATCATGATAAGCGATTTTATATCTGAATCTTGCGTTTCCAGTGTGATGGTGTGTACAGGACTGGCTATGGTGGGAGAATTGGGTTCTGATGATGCCAAGTGACCTTGGTTTGTGTAGTTTATTTTCTTACACTTGCCCCCGGCCATCTGGTTATCTCTAGGGCTACCTGCCCTTGCTAATTCTGACTGGAGTCAGTCCTTCCTGTGATCCTGGTTGTATCAGAACTCCTCAGACTCAGGCAGTCTCTGTGACTCTGTGATTCTGGGATCCTGTGACCTTGGGCTTGTTAGAGCACCTGGGAGTGCAGCAGCTTCCTCTGGGTGTTGTGGGACTGGCTGTAGAGCTTGTGTCCAAGGTCCACTCAGGACACCAGCCTAGAGAGACCGGTAGGAACCCGGGCCACTCTGCTGGCAGAGTTCCTGTGTGCCTGGTCCAGCAGGTCCCAGTTACTCCCGGTATTGGGACAGATGTTGGGTCCCCCTCACCTCTGATCCTGAGAGTTTCAGAGGGCCTGGGAGTGGAGCTTCCTCTGGGTGTCGTGGGACTGGCTGCAGAGCTTGTGCCCAAGGTCTGCTCCTCTCCTGTATTTCTTTAAGGCAATTATTCATGTTCTTCTTAAAGTCCTCTATCATCTTCAAGAAATGAAATCTGAATCTTGCTTTTCAAGTATGTTGGTGTATCCAGGACTTGCTGTTGTGGGAGAGCTGGGTTCTGATGTTGTCAAGTAGCATTGGTTTCTGTTGCTTATGTTCTTGTGTTTACCTCTATCCATCTGGTTACATTTAGTGCTAACTAACTGGAGCCTGTTCATCCTGTGAGTCTGAGAGCCTGTGATCCAGGATATCTCAGAACTCCTGGGGAACTAGTTGTCTCTGTGATCCTATGATCCTGGAACGGTCTGATTTCCTGGGGGTCAAGCTGCCTCTGGGTGTGAGCAGAGTGGGCAGAGAACCAGAGCCCAGGGCCAGCTCCTGGGTGAAGGTATAAACAATAAGGAACACATGCCTCTGCCTGGGCAGGGATTCCTGCATCCCCTGGGTCCTGGGAGTTTTCATTTAGGCCAGGTATTGGGGCAAAGTTTAGGCTCTCACCTGTAATCCTAGACGTGTCAGGACTCCTGGGGATGAAGCTACCTCTGGGTGTGGGCTGAATGGGTAGTGATTCAGACCACAGACTTTACTCCAGGCTCAGGTACAAACCAGATAGAAAGTGTGTCTCTGGCTGGGTGGTGTTCCTTTGACTTCTTGGTCCATGGGAGTGAGGAGTTCCAGTTAGGCTGGGTATTTATGTAGCAGTTAAGGCTTCACCTGAGATCCTTGGTGTATTCCGAGATCATGAGGGTCAAACTGCCTTTGGGTATGGGTTGAGTAGGTGGGGATCCAGTGCCCAGGCTCTACTCTGAGTTTATTTTAAGAAAGAAAATATAAAATTATAACTAATAATTTTCCTGTGTTTAAAAATTGGAGTCATAATTTAAAGACCACTATTTCATAAAATTAAAGCATTATGGTTGTTTTAACATTGTAAATCAGAAACATATAATATTGAGATTCCTTAAAACCTTGCATTTGGATGACCTTTCCCAGAGACTGCCCCACATGGGGATCCAACGCATATACAACTACCAAAGCAGATTCAATTGTGGATGCCAAGAATTGCTTGCTGAAATGAGCCTGATATACCTGTTTACTGAGAAGCTCTGCCAGAGCTTGACAAATACAGAGGTGGATGCTTACAGCCAACCATAGGACTGAGCATGGGGTCCCCAATGGAGGAGTTAGAGGAAGGACTTAAGGAGCTAAAGGGGTTTGCAAACCCATAGGAAGAATAAACAATATCAACCAACCAGACCCCTGTAACCCCAGAGCTCCCAGGGACTAGACCACCAACCAAGTAGTACACATGGAGGGACCTGTGGCTCCAACTGCATATGTAGCAGAGGATGGCCTTGTAGGGCATCAATGGGAGGAGAGGCCCTTGGTCCTGTGAAGGCTCAAGGTTCCAATGTAGGGGAATTCAAGGGTTGGGAGTCAGGAGTGGATGAGTGGGTGGGTGAATACCCTCATAGTAGCAGGGGGAGGGGGTAGGGGATAGGGGTTTTGGGGAAATGGAAGCCGGGAAAGGGGATAATATTTATAATGTAAATAAAGAAAATATCCAATAAAAAAAATTAAAAAAAAAACCTTGCATTTGTTAACTTGAGGGCATAGTGTGTATGTACTTGTCATATATTGCTTTGTTTTAGATAGTAAACTCATGTCAAATTTTGCTTCTTATTTCTCATTTAATGACTAGGTGTAACAAAAGTGTCCCTGCAGATGAGAAGAAAGGTTACAGGTTTGTGCATCGTGGTAAGATATATTTAATAAATATGTAAATCAATCAATTTATCTCTCCCCTCGGCAGAAAAGGAGTATAAATTCATAAACGTCATTTTTTATTTCACTGAGTAAAGCAAACCTATTTTTAAGGAGTATAGGACAAAATATTTAAATCTTACATTCGTCATATGGACATATGATAGATGTACCACCATATAAAACTGTTTGTTCTTAATTCAGAAACAGAAAAACAGGCATAAAGACTCACATTATTTACTGTTTTCAGCATACAATAAGCACCTGCAAAAAGATTCAGAATTATAATGTGTTGTTTCAGTCCAATTTGACACATGAGGTAAATATTTTACATCAATTCATTTTTTATGATGTGAGCAGGCAGAATGACATTTGTATAACGTGAAATGTTTGGCAGCCTTTCATATTTTGCATCATATGAAATATGAAAAGTTATATAAGATAATTATAAAATTTGTAAAATTTGAAAACAAACTAAATATATACAAAATATGTCTGAAATATATAATATAACCACTCAGTAAGGAACTAGTGAGGTGGACACTTGAAAAAAAAAAGGTACAAGTGAATGTTTTTTTACCCCAAATAACACCAATATTTAAACAATAACAGTAATATCACATTTCTAGATAATTTTTCAGAGCTTCTTTAATAGGACTTTTATGTAAACATAAATACATTTTATACAAAATTTGTGAATACAGTTGTGTTACCCTGATATTGTCTTATAATTTTTTAATAATATAAAGATTTATTAAATTAAGCTAAGAAAGAAATTTGTAAAATTAAGCCAACAAATATCTTATCTACAGATACTTTATAAAACAGGAATGATGGTTATAATGGATCAGATTGATATTCTCTGTAATGAAATAGTTTTATCAGAGCAAAGCATAATAGTTTACACAGATGGTTTCCTGAAAAATACTTTCAAGATCTAGAAATAACATATTGTGATGGAGGTGGTTTATGTGTATGCAGATATAGAGAAAAACACACTTGCCCACTACTAAGAGTTTACCAAATTTATAGAAGTTTTTTTTTTTTTAAGGAAATACAGATGATAGTTGTAATAATAAGAATTGTCTCTCTACTTTGTTTTCCATTTGAAAATTGGAGGATGTTGCCTTAAATTTCCAATAGTAATAAATAGAAATCTGATGAACTAACACAATCTGCTGAATTTTTTTTCTATAGACTTTCTCTTTTTTTTTATTGGATATTTTCTTTATTTACATTTCAAAGGTTATCCCCTTTTCTGTCTTTCCCCGGAAACCCCTATCCCATCCCCCCACTTGTATAAGGGTGTTACCCCACCCAACCACCCACTCTTGCCTCCCTACCCTCTCATTCTTCTACACTGGGGCATTGAGCCTTCACAGGACTAAGGGCCTCTCCTCCCATTGATGCCCTACAAGGACATCTTATGCTAAATATGCAGCTGGAGCCATGGCTCCCTCCATGTAAACTCCTTGGTTGGTAGTTTAGTCCCTGGGAGCTCTGGGGGATCTGGTTGGTTGATATTGTTGTTCTTCCTATAGGGTTGCAAACTCCTTCATCTTCTTCAGTCCTTCCCCTAACTCTTCCATTTGGGTTCCCATGCCCAGTCTGAAGGCTGGCTTCAAGCATCCACATCAGTATTGGTAAGGCTCTGGCAGAGCCTCTCAGTGGACAGCTATATAGGGCTCCTGTCAGCAAGCACTTCTTGGCATCAGCAATAGTGACTGGATTTTGTGGCTATATATGGGATGGATCCCCAGGTTGGATAGTCTCTGGATTGCCTTTCCTTCAGTCTCTTCTCCAGTCTTTGCCCAGGTATTTCCTTTAGACCGGAGCAATTCTGGGTTTTCTCAAAATCTAATTTCTTAAAACTTAACTTTCAATTAAATTAACTATTTAAATGTTTTAAAACTTAAATATTAATATATTATTTGTTGTTGTTTGCATGGTTGTTTTTATTTTTGTCCAACAAGCCCAATTCATACTATTAATATAGTTTGATACATGTCATTGTAGTGGAGCATGACAACTTTCAAGGAGCTACGTACTATTAAAGAAAAGTGATCTCTCTTTCATTAACTACTGCTAATAGCTCCTTTGCTAGGGGTTGGATCATGCTTACTTATTCATTACATCCTTTGATTTGGTCTGACTTGGAACAGTTCTTATAAATGCTGTCACAACTTCTGTAAATTCACTTGTGCAGGGCCCATATTATGCCTCAAAATTACTGCTTTTTTTGTTTTGATTTTTTTGAGTTATCTTTCATTTATGTCCTATAATTTTATGGCTTCACCTCCTGCAAAAATTCCTGAGCCTTAGGAGTGGATGTGATATCATTGTCCAGTTTATAGCAGAAAATACTTTATTCCCATATTCTCTGCACTTTGACCAGTTTTAAGCTTCTGTTCTCATTACCATCTACTGCTTCTTAGATAAGGGTTAAGAAATGTATTATTCTATTGGTTTAACTATAAGTCATTAGAAATAAGTTTATTATCATGTACATTTTGAACTAAAATAGTACTGCATTCCTTCCCATGACTAGTCTAGCCATGGTTTCCTGACCCATCAATGATGCAGAAATGAGTGTTAGCTTGCAGAACAGAACTTAAATGCAGTCTGAAAGTGGTTGCTTCCCCTTATGAACTCCATACAACCATATCAATGTGTACCACTTGCCAAATTAGTCATTACCATAACTTACAAATTTACAACAAGATATCATCATTGAATATTTTTATCTTCTGGTAGGATACAGGGCAAATTCCACCACTATAAAACCTAGTAAGTAAAGATGAAACTTCCAGGTCAACACCACTTTGTTATCTTCACATTCTTTTACTCAAGTATGTGGTATTTTCAGCAAAAAGTTCTCACTCTCACTTTCTGAAGGATATGTATCATTGGGAATAGTCTGTAATATTCAAAAATCTGTGGGTGGCACTGACTAATAACTCCAAAAGATATAGCCCATTTCTGAAAATATGCTTTCTATTTATTTTCTTGTGAAGTCTAGGGAGATCTTGTTACTCCTTTAATAGAGTAATACCATTTTAATAATAAAGGGACAACAAATAGGAAAGAATGAATTCAAAGTATTAAATTCATTATTTAAAGATGCTATGATTCTCTATATAAAAGACTCAAAGATGCCACCAGTAAATGCCTATAGGTGATAAACACATTCAGTATAGTAGTATGATAAACATTTAACCAAACATTAGTAGCCTTACCATATGAAAATGGCAAACATACTAAAAAAAAAAAGTAAAGAAATAAAAAATAAAATCAGAAAAAACATGCCATTTCCAATAGCCTTCAAAATATCTTGGAATAAAGCTACCCTAGGAAATGAGTGACTTACATAATGAAAAGTATAAGATAGTAAAAAAAAATATATGAATAAGATACTAGAAGATAGAAAGACCTCCTGCAGTGGTTTGAATGAGCATGACACCAGAGGCTCACCATTGGTGATGCTTTTTTGTGGTGGTGTCTTAGTTAGGGTTCTTCTAGAGTCACAGAACTTAGTCTCTATGCAGTAAAGGGATTTATTGATGACTTACAGTTTGTAGTCCAACTCTCAACAATCAACTCCCAACAACAGTCGCGGCAGCAGCTGTGAATGGAAGTCCAAGGATCCAGCAATTGCTCAGTCCCACAAGGCAAGCAGGCGAAGCAGAGAGAGCCTTCCTTCTTCCAATGTCCTTATATTCGTCTCCAGCAAAAAGTGTGGCCCAGGTTAAAGGTGTGTGCCACCACACCTTTAACCCCGGATGACCTTGAACTCAGAGCTTTCTATGTTAATCCTATGGGATTCGTAGCCACTATTCCTCAAGGTCTCCATGCCAAGATTCAGGTCAGAAACTTGTATCTCTCAGCCTCCAGATTAGGGCCACAGGTGAGCCTTCTAATTCTGGATTGTAATTCATTTCAGATGTAGTCAGGTTGACAACCAGGAATAGCCACTACAGGTGGTATAGATCACTTGGAACTTTGGAAAGAAGCATGTCACTAGAGGTGAACTTTGAGAGTTCAAAGACTCACACCATTCTCTGTTGGCTCTTTGCTCCTCATTTGGAATTTAAGATGTGGGGTTTAAGATGTGTGCTTTCTATTTTCTGATCTAACACTATGTCTTTCATAGTGGTAACAAATTTATTCATATCCTTCTGGAACCCTAAGCCCAAATAAATCATTCCTCTGTAAGCTACCTTGGCTATGATGTTTTATCATAAAAAACAGAACAATAATTAATACACACTCCATAGCCATTGTTCAATATTGTTAATTTGTGATAAATGTCATTGAACCCTAAACAATATGCAAATTCCATGTTTAAATACTTTATATATTTACTTTTTGAGAAAGAAACGTTTTTTCTTGCCTTAAATATTTGAAATGCTTGAGAAAAACTGATCATGATTTACTTAATTTGTTTAGCAACTGAAAATATTGATGTTAGATGAAACATGGGCTGTAAATGGTAAAGTTTCAGAAATACTCTAGATAAAGCAATTTTGCCCATGCATGTAATTTCAGCCAAGGTTTAGCTAAGGTTAGAAAATACTTTACTGCTGGAATGGGAGCCACAGAGAAAGCCCATCTCCAGAAAGCAGATAGATGAAGTAAATAGGTAGCATGTTATAATAATAACCAGTCATATACATGGTACATAGACATACAGGTAGACAAGGCACTCATAAGCAAAAATAAATTAAGAATTAGCAAAACTGGGGATGTTATAGATGCAACAGGGTACTTTTTATGTGTGTACTTTTTATGTTTATTTTTATTGGCTATTTTGTTTATTTGCATTTCAAATGTTGTCTGCCTTCCTGGTCTCTCCTCTTCAAACTCCCTATCCCTTCCCCCGCCCACTTCCTCACTCTCCCACCCACTCCCATATCACCATCTTAGCACTCCCCTATGTTGGGGCATTGAGCCTTCATAGTACAATGGTACTCCCCTCCCATTGATGCTAGATAAGGCCATCCTCTGCTCCATATGCAGCTATAGCCATTGGTCCCTCCAGGTGTACTCTTTGGTTAGTGGTATAGTACTTGGGAGCTCTAGGTCTGGTTCAACCAAACAGACCCCCCAGAGTGCCCAAGGACTAAATTGATACAGGGTACTTAATACTGTTGTCTACTAAAATTTATATAATTGTTTGAAACTACTTCTAAACATCTATGGTTATAACCATTGACAAAGGTTATTCAAAGCTTTAATCAGAGAAGCTTCTCTTTACAGTGAAAATTTTAAAATCAGTGAATTACAAAATAAAAAGACATGATGAATGCAGGAAAATCATTTATAGAATATAGGACGTAAGACTTGAGTTAGAAAAAGTGAATTGGAAAAATAGAAACACAGGGCAATCTCAACAGCAGGAGCAGACACTATCTTACTATAGCCCTGGCTCACCTCTGACTCCTAGTCATCCTGACTTAGCCTCCAAGTGTTGTTACAGTCCTGAGCCATACTTGCTTTTATTTTGTTTTCTTTTTTTAGATGTACTTGGATCATAATGTATCTATAAAAGACTTCAAGTTTAATCAGTTAAAAGTTACATTTATAAGGCAATTAGAGGAAAATCAGTTGTTAAAAGGACTTAAATTAAATGAAGTTTTAATGGTACATTTGGTTTTACAAAGTCTGCTGAGTCTCTGTGTCATCACCACAGTTCAGATTTATAGGCAACTATCAACTGCAGAGAACAGAATTATAGAGAGAATTTCTTGTATATTATATGAATGTATTATCTGTCAATTAAAAAAAATCTATAGCCTATAGCAAAAGATGGTATAGAAGGTAGGAGATCCAGGAGGCATAAAGCATTTGGGGAGAAAACCAGGCTTCGCCATAAAGTTTCAAGGAGGAAAAACACATGGTATCTGAGTCATGTGGCTGAATGTAGTTTAGTATAAACAGGCTATTTTAAATGAAGAGCTAGTCAGAAAACAAGATTAGCTATATAGCCTAGGCATCTATAAATATATATTTTGAGTCTGAGTTGTTATTCCAGGAGTGTGGTACAGAAGGAAAATCATGAGATATAAGAAATATAAAATTAATTATTTTAATAAAGTACACCAATGAATTGATCCTGTTTCTTTACCTTTGACAGTTTCCTAAGTAACCACACAGGGAAATCAAAATCTATTTCAAGATCTATTCCACTCTGGACACATAAATGATCTACTTTGCCTTTCCACCTCCATCTACAAATAGGAAGGGTCACGGATCTACAGCCCCCTCTGCCCATTCCCCATCAAGCAGAGAGCTTACATCCAGTGAGTGCTCTGACCCTGGGACTCAGGTAAGATCACCATTTTCTCTGTGGTAACATACTAAGGCAGGACCAGCTGGGAGGCACAGGCCACAGAAGTGGCAGGGCAGCTGGGACAGGATCCTTTCTACAATCATCTACAACTAGGAGAGAATGCACATCCACAGCCCTCTGTGTACTTTTCCCACAAGGAGAGAGCTCGGCTCGAGGATGTGCTCTGACACCAGGACTCAGGAGGGAGAGCTAATCTACCACCCTCTGCACACAGATCTTACCAGAGGAGACTGATCTCTCAGAAGTACTGACACAGGCTTACAGACCCACAGGAAGAACAAGCTCCAGCCAGAGACAGCAAGAACATCTAACACCAGAGATCAACAGATGGCAAAAGGCAAATAAAAGATCCAACTAACAGAAACCAAAACTATTTGGCATAATCAGAACAACAGCAAGTCCTGGATATCCCAAAACACCAAAAAAAGCAAAATTTGGATGTAAAATCATATCTCATGATGGTAAAAGAAGAATTTAAGAAGGACATAAATAACTCCCTTAAAGAAATACAGGATTACACAGGTAAACAGGTACAAGCACTTAAAGAGGAAACAAACAAACAAACAAAAATCCCTTAAAGAATTACAGGAAAGCACAACCAAGCAGGTAAATGAATTGAACAAAACCATACAGGACCTAAAAATGGAAGTAGAAACAATTAAGAAATCACAGAGAGACAACTATGGAGATAGAAAATCTAGGAACGCCCACAGAAGGAGTGGCAGAGATTAACTATGGAGCAGAG
>JADRCD010065251.1:0-10164 GCA_019843815.1 Montemys delectorum | reverse complement strand
TTGTTTATCAGGTTTAGGAGCTCTCTGGTGGAATTTTTGGGGTCACTTAAGTATACTATCATATCATCAGCAAATAGTGATAATTTGACTTCTTCCTTTCCAATTCGTATCCCTTTGATCTCTTTTTGTTGCCTAATTGCTCTGGCTAGAACTTCAAGTACAATATTGAATAGGTAGGGAGAGAGTGGGCAGCCTTGTCTAGTCCCTGATTTTAGTGGGATTGCTTCAAGTTTCTCTCCATTTAGTTTGATGTTGGTTACTGGTTTCCTGTATATTGCTTTTACTATGTTCAAGTATGGGCCTTGAATTCCTGATCTTTCCAAGACTTTTATCATGAAGGGATGTTGGATTTTGTCAAATGCTTTCTCAGCATCTAGTGAGATCCTACATCATTTCTTAAATGAATGTAGCCTGTTCTCAGTGGGCTGAGAATAAAGTCACTCACTCAAGTCAAATAGCTTTGACCATAGCAGGAAGTC
Source organism: Montemys delectorum (assembly GCA_019843815.1). Taxonomy (NCBI): domain Eukaryota; kingdom Metazoa; phylum Chordata; class Mammalia; order Rodentia; family Muridae; genus Montemys; species Montemys delectorum. Next base: position 9,685 of record JADRCD010065251.1, on the reverse strand, counting down.
TGTATCCAAAAATTGAGCCTACAATTCATTTCTTGGTGCAGCAGAACTATCAACTCTCAGCTTAGCTATAATGGAGGTAAAATCCTTTGGTGATGTGAGGGTCATTGAAGTATAGCCTTATTACAATGAAATCCAATGTCTAAAACTTGTTCTTATTTTGTGCTTGTACCACAGTAAGAGTCAAGAATTTAAACTGTACTAAACACAAAACAAACAAACAAAAAGACTTTATATATTTATGTTTGTTTAAGAAAATACTAATAGTGATGTATTATTTTGAAATATACAGTTAATATGTTTGGAGTTATTTAAAATTAATATTGAGAAAAATATATTTTCACTATTGCTGTAGATGAGTATCTATATAAGACTGTTATATTGATTGTTGTTTTATACCAAACAACTTTTATAATACTTATTTTTATTGTTATATTATTTTATAAATTTAAGGAATATGAAAAAAAGATATTGTAGGTATTGAAGGGGGGTCTCTGGGAGGAGTGGGGGTACAAAAGGTAAACAAGAATATGATTTAATTCTATTTACTTAAAATATGTTTTTAAATGTTAACAAATTCAGATAAATTGAAATCATGTAACTTTTCTCATCATAATGCAGTAAAAGTTTAAAAAAAAGAAAAAAAGATAGTTACACTAAAGTAAAAAAAAAAAAAGTCAGGGAAATGTAGACTTCTGCAGGATCTGAGAGCCATATGAAAACATGGGAAAATGGGGAGTGTTCAAGCAGGACTGCCTCATCCTACTGCTATCCCACCCAAGGACCATGTGATGATCCTAGGTATTAAGGATTGCTTTTTCCAGACCCCTCTGGCTCCCCAGAATAAATGCCATTTTGCATTTACAGTATGGGAGCCTAATATCAATAAACCAGTTAAAAGACATCAGGGGATAGTCCTGTCTCAGGGCATGAAAAATAGCCTGACCATTTGTCAACTATATGTGGATGAAGCCATACAGGAAGTCCCCAGGATGTCCTTGTAGTCAATTACATGGATGATATGCTTGCACACCCTAGTCTGACTTATCTTGAAAGAGTGTCCTCTCAACTGTTACTTAACTTGGAAAATCTCAACTTGAAGATTGCTCCGGAAAAGATTCAGAGAGTTCCCCTATACGCCTTCCTGGGCTTTTCTGTTTCTGACAAGATTAAGCCCCTGGCCTTCTCCATCATGACAAAAGTCTCCTACTTCCTTGTGAAACTACAACAATTGTATGGAAATGTTTACTGGCTCAAAATTTCCTTTCTATTCTGGACCAGGAGATGAGGAGGGTACTATCAAGCCCCTCCACCAGGGTTAAACTAATATCTGAGGCTACCAACCTACCACCAAAAGTTATGGCGCTCCTTTCTGTATCAACACTGGAAAGGCATGATCCAAGGAGACCCCTCCTGGCTATAATTCTGTGGTTCCCTAAGGGGGTCCTAGGAGTTTTAATGGCAGAATGGGCCCCTCATGTAGTTGCACCAGGCACACTCTGATTTACTTAAGGTTACCTCAGAATTTGAGATTGCCTTTTACCTTTCCCTTAAGGCAAGAGGCTTAGCAAAGAGAACTTATAACAGGGAACCAAACAAAATAATTCTACCAGTCTCCTTATAATAGTCTCAATCATTATGGGCAGATTCCATAAGCTTTCAAGAAATGATGGCAGGATTCACATGCCACCAGACAAACATTTTACTGCTTTGTCCTAGCTGCCAAAACCCCATAGAATACCTATCTCTTACCCCATTCCCAAGGCAACTATGGCTTTTTCTGATGCTAATAAAGCTAATAAAGATATGGAATTCTTATTCAAAGACTGGGATGGGATGTGGGGAGAGGAGCAGTGGAGAACACAGCTCACATTCTCCCTAATCCTGGCTCAGTGCAACTAGGTGAGTTATTTGGACTCCTGAAATTTTTTGAGTGTTGCCAACAGGACCTAGTTAATATTTTCTCAGATAGCCAATGCAGTACAGGCTGTTTTTGCCCTGTACCCTGTCCTTCTCCAATATTAAAGAACAAAATGGCCCTATACATGTCTGCATGGGATCTACTCAGAAGGTTCTCAAGAATAGCACACCTCCCTAGTTCACCTCACACATAAGATCACATTCTAGATTGCCTGGCATATTAGCAGAAGGAAATGAGAGAATTGATGCCCTGATTATGGGCTATAAGTATGGAATTGCTAGAACAAGCCAGAATGTTACACCAGAAATTTTACTTTTCCCCTCAGAATTTATATAAGCTCTAACCGGAATTGCCTACGTCACAATGTAAATATCTTGTAGGGTCCTATGCAATGTGTGCACCTCTTTCACCATTGTGGCCCTTGGCAGATTAGGAGCTAACCCTAGAGGCCTACTCCCCAATGCAATCTGGCAAACGGATGTCACCCATTAACCAGCATTTGGTAATCTTAGATATATTCATATTGTAGTGGATACTTGTGCCCTTCATATACACAATGGACATGGTAGGTAAAAAGGCCTCTCATTCCTCTTAAGGCCATGAAATCAGCAATGCTGGTATTGGGAGTGCCTTGGGCACTCAAGACTGACAGTGGACCTACTTACTCATCTCACCAGTTCAACACTTTCTTATCCTTATGGAAGGTCAGTCACTCCTTTGGGATACCCTATAACCCAAAAGGCCAAGCAATCATAGAAAGAGCAAATCATTCCTTGAAGGGAGCGCATGCTCAGATCACCTCCCTAGAATCCAGGAGATCCACACCTAGCATTGGTGGAGGTCCTGTTCCATGTGAACTTTTTCTCCTTAGATGACAAAGGGCTGAGCCCTGCTTACAAACACTGGGCAATTTTTGCAGAGGGACACTCCCCTCCCATTGATTAGATGGAGGGACCCAATAACCTCTCAATGGCAGCTGCCCAATTTGCTTCTGACAAGGGAGTGAGGTTATGCTTGTGTTTTTCCCCAGGATACAAGTATGTTAATATGAGTTCCCTCAATAGATATCCACCTGGCTATGAACCAGGGAGCAATGAAGGAACCTGAAGATGACCAGGACATGAAGACATAATGTACATACTGTGTTTATTAATTTTTCTTCAGCCTGGGAGGGTCAATGAGCTCTGAGCTTTAGTGCCTCTGTTCCCCATTCTTTTTCCTATTACAGTTAACTCCCTGGTCTAACCTGTTCTTTTCTCTTCCAATGTGAATTTGGGTTTGCCCTTCATGGACTTAGTCACTACTACATGATGATTAAAAGGTACCTGTCCCACAAAGGGAGTTCTCTGCTTTACCACCAATGTCTCCTCCATTGGCCCTTGTATCCAACTACACAATATGCCCACAGTGGACTTTCATGGTAATCTAATTTATGGCACCATGTTACATATGGAACTTCATGTTCCACTTACTGATTACAAATCCCCAAAGGATCCCCAAAGCATATCACATCCACTCCTGCCTCGCTATCCAAGGGTCCCTCAAATGCCCACTTACATGGGACTTCCTATTCCTTGGGAGCACTGCCAGCCTGCACTAGGTATCAAATTCACTGGGGACTACCTCATATTGTCATCTAACCTCACACTTGGTGTATGGAGGTTTACCTCACATGATACTTCCAGTATTACTCCCTATACTAACAGGGATCCCATCAGATTCTGATATGGCCCCATTAGAAGGAGGGATTTGCTTATAATGCCTAATTGTCTTGATTTACACCCCCTTACTCTCCTGAAAGGTGGTCATCTCTTTAATGTGATGTATTTCCATATAAGCCAGTCAGTGAAAATGTGGACTGGGGTGACCCCCGTGAATGTGACCATTGGCAGCCAATATTGGAAGTATCAGGACCCCAGTCTGTGTCAAACCTTCATCTTTCTTTCTGGTTACCAAAATAATCCATTATCAGAGGCAACTTTAATTGCTATAGTGAAAAATGTCTCCTGACCGCCTGCTGGATGGGGGTATTAGACAACAGCTATCCTGATGAGAGAACTAGCCACCATTTGGATGCCTGTGGTAAATACGACTCACTTTCATGTCATCACTCTGATGGCTCAGCCTCACTTACAAACCAACCCCTACACCAGGGAAAGAGGGAGTTTGGTATTACAATTGCTAACATTGCAGCTATAATTGCAGGCATTGCTGGGGCAACAACAGTTGCTGTTGCCTTGGCCCAGACAGCCACTATGGTGATCACTGTGGGGTAGTCTCTAAGTCAGTTGAGGCACTACAGGTGCAGGAGATACTAAATCAACACGTTAATCAAGCCATCCATATTTTCCAACAATACATTGACTTATGAGCAGAAGAGTTGGCCCTTGTTAGGGACATGTCTTTATTGGCATGCAACCCCAGGTTTCAATCTACCCAAGCCCTTGCCGGGTACATAATGCCACTGAAGCCCAACAGCAGTTGGCTCAATATCTGAAATGTACCTGATCAGACAAATTCTTAACTATTCTTTGCTGTTTAGGGAGAACATAGTGAACCTCAATGTGACCAGGGTATCTGTGCCAATTGCTAGATGCTTGGGAAAAGTGGGGGACAATATTAAGAGGCTGTTTGGCCCCTTGTGGATAGCCACTTATGCTATGATGGGAGGAATTGTCATACTAAGAATTATTTTGTTTAAGTGTCTAGCACAGGATATTTCCATGCAGTGCTCTATAAATAAATAACTCTCCAGGTGCTGATGGCTCTTGAAAATCCCAATTGCAGCTCCCCCCCTACCCCCCCCCCACAAGGAAGTGATCAAAGTCTGGATGGCAGAGATCCGTTCCTCGTCTCCCCCTTGCATGACATGCCTCCAGAGTAGTATGTCTTTGAGGGCTGGTAGTCAATGATATATAAGATCCTAGAAGACAAGACAACCTAAGACAGGCACAGTCCAGTATACTGGGAATCCTCTGAGGTAGAGTCAACAATGTCGAGGCAATGGCACCCCGACTCGCACTAGGCTGTCAAATTCTAAAAACAAAAGGAACAGCACAACCACCTCTGCATAAATGCCAGACCACACAGCTGCAAAAGCACTTCCTGCAGGAGGACCTAATTGAGGACTGCCTGAGAGACCAAGGATTGCTGATGCAGACAACGTCAAGCCAATCGGGTACTGCTGTTTAGAAGAGATGCTTTCTTGAGACCAATGTGGTATGAGTGGAGGGTCTTAAAGGAACTTGCAGCAGCATTCAGACAAGTTTGCTGTAGTGTTTCTCACCTGCTCCCATAGTCTGTGCCACTGATTGCACACCACCTCACCTCCACCCCCCAAAAGCGAGTAAAGTCAGGCAGCAGGAGTTCCAAGGCACAGGCAGCAATAAGAAGCCATTAAACTCTGAAAATACCTACCCAGGGAGAAGCAGAATAGGCATTCCTTATGAAGCATAACCATGTGGCATGACAGGACATAACAGTGCTGAAAGTTACATGGGATATTAGCCAGGTAACAGAAAAGTACCTTACAAAGCACAATTAAAAGAAGTCACTTCTGAGACACTCGAACAAAGGGGAGATTCAAAGCAAAGGCTCTGTCAGTTGTAGAATTAAGAAAAAAAAAAACCTCAACAGGTTTTCTCTCTTGAGCTTTAATGCTGAGCATCACACAGCCACCCCCTCTGTATTCTGAAGAGGCATTCTTCTTTCTGCATCCTGTGAGCCACCTGCTCAAATGTGACAGCCTCACCTTTCTGTGCTTTCGTTTCTAAAAATGTCCTTAGTGCCTCAAAGATGTCTTTATTCATACACAGTTTCTAAGACATTAAGGAACCTGAGAAAAAGGAGTCATCAAGCAAGCCCCAGGCACATCAAGATTGAGCAGAAGAAAAAAGTGTCATTTCCTGACCCCCTCTGACCTCTCTAGAAGAGATCCCATCTCTTTGCATCAGCCTGTGGTTCAGGTTGTGGCCACACAGAGGTCAGACAAAAGCTAGGAGGTGAAGAGTAAGAAAGTGATGTAAAATTAATGGAAACTAAACTAGGTTAAAGGGGATTTGTTTGGTGTCAGAATCTCATAAGAATCAGGGTAGCTGCCTAGATGTCAAATGAAGGGACGCGAACACAGGCCTAGAGTTCAGAAGCTTGGACCCAGTCCCAGTCCTGCCGATAACTCACTTTTCCTGTTGCTAAAATGAAAGCAGTGAAATTCAGCTTGAGGGCTACTATGTGAACTGAGTTCAGTTATTGATATGAATGCCCTGAGTACACATTAGTCTCCCAATCAACATGTATAATTCCGAAAAAAATAAAATGTATCTCTTTTCAAAAGGAAATGAATAGTTGACTCCAAGTCCCCTGAAGCTAGAGTTACAGATATTTGTGAGCTGCCACATGAGTGCTAGAGACTGAACTCAAGTCCTCTGAAAGAGCATAAGGGCTCTTATCTGCTGAACCATCTCTCCAGCCTCCATAATACTCGAAGTCAATGAGTGACCAAGAAGGGAAAATACATAGACATTGAGGTGGTAACTGAGAAGTAGATGTACCAAATTCAGAAAGCCTATCTCCTCTCTCCTGAGTCATGGGGGTTGAGTCTAGTCTTGCCAATGTCTTGCTCTTCCCTCAGCTAACCCATATGTACATTGAGAAATTACTGAGAAAAATCTATGCTTACATTGTGAGTCTATCACTTGTGGCTGTTGCTGACATAAGACTTCATGATCATAGAAAGTTGGAGGCTAAAGTCTACAGTGTTAATCTTACCAGTCAAGAATAAGATCACTACCATAGTTTAAAGCCAAATTTCAAGCAAGCTTTAATTAAATATTGGCCATGCTGATAAACTCTCTGGCCAGGTCCATCTCTGGGTTCCCAGAAAATGGCCACAGTCACCTTGCAGAGGCTTAAAAAGGTAACAACAGTACAAGGCCATTGTATTTCCCACCAGGTCCAATCAGAGGCAAGCCTCTGATGTATTTCCTGCCTATATACACACATCTCCCACCTCATTACTCCACCCCCCACCTACATCCAATCAGGGACAAGCCTACATCTTGATATACTTCTTGTCTATGTGCCTCCTGCCCATAGCTGGTGCAGGTGAAGATGGGTCAAACAAACTCGTTTAGGAGAATAAAAACATAATATCCCCCAGCATTTAACTTTGGTTCTAACAGAGTACCATCATCCCAAGATTTTTGCATCTTTTTAATATTTATTGAAACAATGATATTTAAAAGCAAGTATGACAGCTCTAACACAGGCAGAAAGCTACCAGCATTTTATTAAGTTCGGGGTTAAAATAGTCACTATTCTTCTAGTATTAAGCTCAAAAAGATAGAAATAACCCCTAAGCTGAAAAATGTTTTCCACTGTCCTTAAATTTTATATCTTATAGCCATGAAATTTTTATCGTTGTAGATTCTACCCTTTACAAACTATATCTTGAAAGCACTAATTTAGTTCAGACATCTTCAGTGATATGACCAAAGTCCTACAAGATTGAGTGATTCATCCAAATTCACATAAGTGGTGGACCCGCCTGGGACTGCTTCTAATAATTCACACTCATTCTTATAAATTTCAGTGAAGGCCCTTTACAAAGGTTTTTTTCATGTCATTTTTGTTTGTCATTTTGTCTGTTTTGGTTTTGGTTCTTCTCGTAAATGAGGAGACTATCTTGTTAGTACCTGTATTTGTATTTTCTTTTTTTTCTTTTTTTTTTTTCATTTGTGTTTTCAAACCACACAACCAACCTTTGTCCTGTTTGTTTGCGGGGTTTTTATTTTTTGTCACCTTGACAGAAGATAGAGCCATCTGAGAAGAATGAACCCCATTTGAGAAATCATCTCCATCAGATTGGCCTGTAGGCAAGACTCTCAGTCAAATTCTTGATTAGAGATTGATGTGGGAGACACTATCCTACTATAGGTGGTGCTAATCTCTATGGAGATGGTCCTGGGATGTACATAAGAAAGTTCCCTGAACAAGCCACAGAGAGCCAGCCTGTAAGCAGTACTCATTCATTGCCTCTGCTTCAGTTCCTGCCTCCAGGTTCCTGCTCTTCTGCCATGCCATCTTTTCATGATGGACTATTGTTTTTGGTCATGGTGTTTTTTCCACAGCAATAGAAACTGGAAACAGCCTTACCCTAAAAACTCATGAGAAGAAAGCATTGTACACTTCTCAGTTTTGACTAAAGAGTTGGAAATGCAAAACTTTTCAAAGTCTCAATGGGAAAGGGACTTTCTTGGGTTTTAACTCCTGCAGCACATCAAACTGTTTGGGATAAAAATACATGAAGCTCCTTGATCTGAGGAGTAAAGAAACTAATCAGAATTGCTCCCAATGCAACATTGCTTAGCTTGTCAGTAAGAACCAAGAATAAGTTCCCTAGGCCTTGCAGTTATGGCCTTACATTTGTATGATCTCAGTTTGTGTAAAAAGACAAAATCGCTCCTTCTCTGAAAGTTATTTCATGCTTCAACCATCAGGCAAACTGTCCCCCAGTGAGCCAGAAATCTCTCTCTAGACCAGGTATTAACATATTAACTTAAGCTGCTTAACCACGTAGACCCTAAAGTACCTAGTAAAGGCAACACAAAGGATTCTGTTCATTCTTGAGGAATGAGGCTTAAGGACTGAATCTCAGTCTCTAATGACACTAACTTCCAAAGAAATTCATACAAAGTCATTGGTAATGACTTAATCCCATATGAGCAATTAAATTATTTGAAGTCATGATTATCATTTAGTATCAATATTAATGACATTTATTAGATCCTTGGTGATCTTTTTTTTTAATTAGGTATTTTCTTTATTTACATGTAAATTTCTCCTTTCCCAGTTTCCCCTCCAAAAAACAAACAAACAAACAAACAAACAAAAACAACAAGAACAAACCCCTGTTGCCTCCCGCATCCCCATACCTGCCACCCCACCCTCTCCCACTTATTGGCCCTGGCATTCCCCTACACTGGGGCACAGAACCTTCAAAGGGCCAAGGACCTCTCCTCCTATTGATGATCAACTTTGCAATCCTCTACTATACATATTCTACCAAAACAATCAGTCCCACCATGTTTAGTCCTTGGTTGGTGGTTGGGTCCCTGGAAGCTCTGAGGGTACTAGTCAGTTCATATTGTTGTTTGTCCTAAGGGGCTGTAAACCCTTCAGCTCCATAGAACCTTTCTCTAACTCCTTCATTGGGGACCATGTACTCAGTTCAATGGATGACTGTGAGCCTCTACATCTGTATTAGTCAAGTATTGTCAGAGCCTCTCAGGAGATAGCTATATTTAGGCTGGCTTGTCCTTCCGTCAGTCTCTGCTCCATAGTTAATCTCTGCAACTCCTTCCATAGGTATTTGGTTCCCCCTTTTAAGAAGGAATGAAATGTCCACCTTTTGGTCTTCCTTCATCTTAAGTTTCTTGTGGTTTGTGGGTTGTTCTTCCTGTATTCCAAACTTCTGGGCTAATAACCACCTCTCAGAGAATGCATACCATGTGTGTTCTTTTGTGATTGTATTACCTCACTCAGGATGATACTCTCCAGATCCATCCATTTCCCTAAGAATTTCATAAATTCATTGTTTTTAATAGCTGAGTAGTACTCCATTGTGTAGATGTACCACAATTTCTGTATCCATTCCTCTGTTGAGGGACATCTGGGTTGTTTCCAGTTTCTGGCTATTATAAATAAGGCTTCTATGAACATGGTGGAGCATGTGTCCTTATTACATGTTAGAGTATCTTCTGGGTATAT
>JADRCD010065247.1:0-16311 GCA_019843815.1 Montemys delectorum | reverse complement strand
TATTCTCCTATGGAATAGCCAAGGTTCTTAATCCTTTTCAAAACATCTACTTTATGCCAAGGTGAAGTTTTCTAGATTACTAGCCCAAACACTTTTTTCATACATCATTTAAAATTAAATAAATCAGACTAAAACATAAAAGAGCACAATAATTGTCAAATGCTTTCATAAAAGCATACACATCTCTCTATGTACATAATTACATGTAGAAATGTATCTGTTTATATATAATCAGTATAGTGTATGTACATACTACAAACCTGTTTATATATAATTAGTATAGTATATGTACACACTACAAATAAAGAAAAATGAGGACTTTAAATAAAGGAAATAGAATTAAAAATTGTGAGGTGAAATTTGGTTTAAAAAATAGGTTTGGCTCTATGCCCTTTCCCTGTAAGCAGAGAGCATGTCTTCAGGGAGTGCTCCAACCCAGAGACTCAGGTGAGATCTCAGTTTCCTCACTGGTGACCTAAGGCAGGACCAGCCAGGAGGCACAGCCCTCGGAAGCTTCAAGGCTGCAAGAGCAGGATCCTTTCTACCTCCCTCTTCACCTAAGAAAATGTTCTGCAGGTCCACAGCACTCTCTGTCCCTTCCCTGTAAGTGAAGAGCCTGTCTCCAGGGTTCATTCTGACCCAAGGACTCAGGAGGGACTACTGATCCACAGCCCACTGCACACAGGTCTTTCCTAAGGAGAGCTGATCTCCCAGAAGTGCTGACACAGGCTTATAGACCCACAGGAGGAACAAGCTCCTGCCAGGGACAGCAAGAACATCAAACAGCAGAGATCAACAGATGGCGAAAGGCAAACACAAGAATCTTACCAACAGAAACCAAGACTACTTGGCTTCATCAGAAACTAGTACTCATACCGCAGTAAGTCCTGGATATTCCAAAACACCAGAAAAGCAAAATTTGGATCTAAAATCATATCTTATGATGGTGATACAGGAATTTAAGAAGAGCATGAATCCCTTAAAGAAATACAGGAGAACACAGGTACACAGGTTCAAGGCCTTAAAGAGAAAACACAAAAATCCCTTAAAGAATTACAGGAAATAGCTACCAAACAGGTGAAGGAACAGAACAAAACCATCCAGGACCTAAAAATGGAAGTAGAAACAGTTAAGTAATCACAAAGAGAGACAACTCTGGAGATAGAAATCTTAGAAAAAAAGTCAAGAAACATAGATGCAAGCATCACCAAGAGAATGCAAGAGATAGAAGAGAGAATCTCAGGGGCAGAAGATACCATAGAACATAGTTACACAACAGTCAAAGAAAACTCAAAGTGCAAAAAGTTCCTAACCCAAAATATCCAGGAAATCCAAGACACAATGAGAAGGCCAAACCTAAGGATAATAGGTATAGAAGAGAGTGAAGACTTCCAGCTTAAAGAGCCAGTAAATATCTTCAACAAAATTATAGAAGAAAACTTCCCTAACCTAAAGAAAGAGATGCCCATGAACATACAAGAAGCCTATAGAACTCCAAATAGACTGGACCAGAAAAGAAATTCCTCCCTCCACATAATAGTCAAAACATCAAATGCACAAAACAAAGAAAGAATACTAAAAGCAGTAAGGGAAAAAGGTCAAATAACATATAAAGGCAGGCCTATCAGAATTACACTAGACTTCTCACCAGAGACTATGAAAGCCAGAAGATCCTGGGTTGATGTCATACAGACCCTAAAAGAATATAAATGGGAGCCCAGGCTACTACACCCAGCAAAACTCTCAATTACCATAGATGGAGAAACCAAAATATTCCATGACAAAACCAAATTTACACAATATATTTCCACAAATCCAGCCCTTCAAAGGGTAATAAAAGAAAAACTTCAACACAAAGATGGAAACTACGTCCTAGAAAAAGCAAAAAAAGTAATTTTCAAACAAAATTAAAAGAAGATAACCACGTAAATATATTTCTAACTCTAACATCAAAAATAACAGGAAGAAACAATTACATTTACTTAATATCTATTAATATCAATGGACTCAATTCCCCAGTAAAAAGACTTAGACTATCAGACTGGGTACATAAACAGGACCCAACATTTACTGCATACAGGAAACCCACTTGAGTGACAAAGACAGACACTACCTCAGAATAAAAAGATGGAAAACAATTCTCCAAGCCAATGCCCCCCCCAAAAAGAAATCTGGAGTAGCCATTCTAATATCGAATAAAATCAACTTTCACCCTAAAGTGATCAAAAAAATATAAGAAGGGACACTTGATATTCATCAAAGTTATGATCTACCAAAATGAACTTTCAATTCTGAACCTCTATGCTCCAAATGCAAGGGCATCTACAATCATACAAGAAACTTTACTAAAGCTCAAAACACACATTGCACCACACACAATAATAGTGGGAGATTTCAACACCCTACTCTCTGGAATGGACAGATTATGGAAGCAGAAAATAAACAAAGACATGATGAAACTAACAGAAGTTATGAAACAGATGGATTAAACATATACCTATAGAACTTTTATCCTAAAACAAAAGGATATACCTTCTTCTCAGCACCTCATGGTACCTTCTCCAAAATTGACTATATAATCGGTCACAGATCAGGCCTCAATAAATACAAGAAGATTGAAATAATTCCCTGCATCCTATCAGATCACCATGGACTAAGTTTGCTCCTCAATAACAACATAAACAACAGAATGCCCACACATACGTGGAAGCTCAACAGCACTCTACTCAATGACAGCTTGGTCAAGCAAGAAATAAAGAAAGAAATTAAAGACTTTCTAGAGTTTAAGGAAAATGAACCCACAACATACCCAAACTTATGGGACACAATGAAAGCTGTCCTAAGAGGAAAACTCATACGTTTAAGTGTCTACAAAAAGAAACTGGAGAGCAGCAACTTGAGAGCACATCTGAACGCTCTAGAACAAAAAGAAGCAAATTCACCCAAGAGGAGTTGAAGGCAGGAAATAATCAAACTCAGAGCTGAAATCAACCAAATATAAACAAAAAGAACTATACAAGGAATCAACCAAACCAGTAGGTGGTTCTTTGAGAAAATCAACAAAATAGATAAGCCATTAGCCTGACTAACTAGAGGGCACAGAGATATTATCCTAATTAACAAGATCAGAAATGAAAAGGGAGACATAGCAACAGACACTGAGGAAATCCAAAAAATCATGAGAGCCTACTAGAAAAGCTTATACTCAACAAAACTGGAAAACCTGGATGAAATGGACAATTTTCTAGACAGATACCTGGTACCAAAGCTAAATCAAGATCAGATCAATGATCTAAACAGTTCTATATCTGCTCATGAAAGAAAAACTGTCATTAATAGTTTCCCAACCAAAAAAACCACTGGAACAGATAAGTTTAGTGCAGAGTTTTATCAAACCTTCAAAGAAGACCTGATAACAATACTCCTCAAACAATTCTACAAAATAGGAACAGGGTACTCTACACAATTCATTCCATGAAGTCACAATTTCTCTTAAACCTAAACCACACAAACACCTAACAAAGAAGGAAAACTTCAGACCAATTTCCCTTATGAATATCTATGCAAAAATACTCCATAAAATTCCTGCAAACCGAATCCAAGAACACATCAAAACGATCATCCATCATGATCAAGTAGGCTTCATTCCAGGAATGCAGGGATGGTTCAATATTCAGAAATCCACCAATGTAATTCACTATATAAACAAACTCAAAGGGAAAAAAAAAACATAATCATTTCAGTAAATGCTGAGAAAGCATTTGACAAAATTCAACATACCTTCATGATAAAAGTCTTAGAAAGATCAGGAATTCAAGGCCCATACTTAAATATAGTAAAAGTAATATACAACAAACCAGTAGCCAACATCAATCTAAATGGAGAGAAACTTGAAGCAATCCCACTAAAATCAGGGACTAGACAAGACTGCCCACTCTCTCCCTACCTATTCAATATTGTACTTGAAGTCCTAGCTGGAGCAATTTGACAACAAAAGGAGATTAAAGGGATATGAATTGGAAAGGAAGAAGTCAAATTATCACTATTTGCTGTTGATATGACAGCACACTTAAGTGACCCCAAAAATTCCACCAGAGAGCTTCTAAACCTGATAAACAACTTCAGCAAAGTAACTGAATATAAAATTAACTCAAGCAAATCAGAGGCCTTCCTCTACACAAAGGATAAACAGGCTTAGAAAGAAATTAGGGAAACAACACCCTTCACAATAGTCACAAATAATATAAAATACTTGGTGTGACTCTAACTAAGCAAGTAAAAGATCTGTTTGACAAGAACTTCTAGTCTCTGAAGAAGGAAATTGAAGATCTCAGAAGATGGAAAGATCTCCCTTACTGGTGGATTGGCAGGATTAATATAATAAAAATGACCATCTTGCTGAAGGCAATCTACAGATTCAATGCAATCCCCATCAAAATTCTAACTCAATTCTTCACATACTTGGAAAGAGCAATTTGCAAATTTATGTGGAATAACAAATAACCTAGGATAGCCAAAAGTATTCTCAAGAATAAAGGAACCTCTGGTGGAATCACCATCCTTGACCTTAAGCTCTACTACAAAGCAATTGTGATTAAAACTGCATGGTATTGGTACAATGACAGGCAGGTAGATCAATAGAATAGAATTGAAGGCTCAGAAATGAATCCTCATACCTATGGTCACTTGATCTTTGACAAAGGAGCTAAAACCAACCAGTGGAAAAAAGACAGCATTTTCAACAAATGGTGTTGGCTCAGCTGGAGGTTAACAGGTAGAAGAAGGCAAATTGATCCATTCTTATCTCCTTGTACAAAGCTCAAGTCCAAGTGGATCAAGGACCTCCACATAAAACCAGATACACTCAAACTAAGAGAAAAGAAAGTGGGGAAGAGCCTCAAGTTCATGGGCACAGGGAAAAATTTCCTGAACAGAACACCAATAGCTTATGCTCTAAGATTAAGAATTGACAAATGGGACCTCATAAATTTGCAAAGCTTCTGTAAGGCAAAAGACACTGTCAATAGGACAAAACGGCAACCAACAAATAGGGAAAGGATCTTTACCAATCCTATATCTGATAGAAGGCTAATATCAAATATGTACAAAGAACTCAAGATGTTAGACTCCAGAGAACCAAATAACCCTGTTTAAAAAATGGGGTGCAGAGCTAAACAAAGAATTCACAACTTATGAATTCCTAATGGCTGAGAAGAATCTAAAGAAATGTTCAGTGTCCTTAGGGAAATGCAAATCAAAACAACCCTGAGATTCCACCTCACACCAGTCAGAATGGCTAGGATAAAAGTCTCAGGTGACAGCAGATGCTGAATAGGTTGTGGAGACAGAGGAACACTCCTTCATTTCTGGTGCAATTACAAGCTGGTACAACCACTCTGGAAATTAGTTTGGAAGTTCCTCCGGAAATTGAACATAGTACTACCAGAGGATCCAGCTATACCACTCCTGGCCATATAGCCAGAAGATGGTCCAACATATAATAAGGATACATGCTCCATTATGTTTCCAGCAGCCTTATTTATAATAGCCAGAAACTGAAAACAACCCAGATGTTCATCAACAGAGGAATCGATACAGAAATTATGGTCTGCTGCCACAGTTGAATACCCCAACCAATGGGTTCAGAAGTGTACAACAAAGACACATTCCTAAGGAAATCTCTTATTCTTAAATCTGAATCGGTGAAATAACTTTGGCACAGATGTTTGTGAATTTGGGGCTTCAAAACCCTGTAAGATCTTAACTCAAGGTCATGACTCAGTTCCAGAATCTGAACTTTGGCCCCGATCAAACAGTCCTGGGGCATATGCTCAGTTAACTATCCCAATCTAATTGAGATCTGTATTCAGATGGTTTGTGTTGCATCCCTCCCTCGTGCCTCAACTCCAAGACATCAGAGCTTACAGGCAGGAAAATAGATGATGTTTCATATGTGGAAGTATGAATCATTTTAAAAATGATTGCCCTAGGAAAAAAGGAGTCACAAGCAGGCAGCAGTCAGGTGCTGCCCCGAGAGTCTGTCCTCATTATAGGAGAGGGAAGCATTGGGCCAAAGATTGTAGATTTAAAAAAGGCTTTCAAGACTATACCTTGTCGGGAAACAGGTGGAGGGGCCAACAAGCAGCATACAGAGCCATGAGCCAGCCACCCAGCCAAGGAAATCCGTATTGGAATTTTTCAGGGCAAGCCCAGGAAGTACAGGAGCATACCTGTATTCCACCTGTCACACAGTACTAACGCCAGAAATGGGAGTTCAAATTCTGCCCACTGGAGTGTTTGGGCCTTTGCCCACAGAGACTTGGGAATTTATTATTGGAAGATGCAGCTCAATTGTGAATGGACTGCAGATCTATCCAGATGCTATTGACCAAGATTATGAGGGGGAGATTAAGATCATGGCTTCCTCACCTCATGGTGTTATTACAGTACCTGCTAATCAGAGAATTGCTCAACTTATTTTAGTCCCTCTGTATCCAATGCCTTCTAGTTCTGTTAATAATGAGGAAGGACAGAGTTGTTTTGGTTCTTCTCATGTATACTGGATACAATCTATCACTAATAAAAGATCTAATCTTAAATTGATTATTGAAAGAAAAATTTCTGAAGGTTTAATAGATATGGGAGCTGATGTTACTATTACTAGAGGAATACACTGGCCCTCAACTTGGGTTTTGTCTGAGACTATTATTCATCTTCAAGGAATTGGTTATGCCAATAACCCAAAATGAAGCTCTAAGCTTCTAACCTGGAGAGATGAGAAAGGTAATTCAGTACCAATCCAACCTTATGTTATGTTAAATTTTCCAGTTACTCTGTGGGGGAGAGATTTGTTGTCACAGATGGGCCTTGTTTTGTGCAGTCCTAATGAACTAGCTAAAAAGTAGAGGTCTGTGCCCTATGCAGATAAAATTCAGTGGATTAATAATATTCCAGTGTGGGTTGATCACTGATCTTTATCTCAAGAAAAGATAGAAGCTGCTTCTTTCTTAGTACAGGAACAATTAGAAGTAGGACATCCGAGGAAATCAAATTCCCCATGGAACATGCCTGTATTTGTGATAAAGAAGTCAGGTAAATGGAGACTATTACAAGATTTGAGGAAGGTTAATGAAACTATGGTGGTAATGGGAACATTACAAACTGGATTGCTATCTCCAGTGGCAATTCCAAAAGGATTTTACAAGATAGTTATGGATTTCAAGAACTGTTTCTTTAAAATTCCTTTGCACCCTGAGGATTGTGAGAGGTTTGCTTTTAGTCTTCTATCTGTAAATTTTAAGGAACCTATGAAAAGATATCAATGGACAATCCTTCCTCAAGGCATGGCTAATAGTCCTATGTTATTCCAGAAATTTGTAGCTCAGGTCATTGATCCTATAAGAAGAAAATGGCCAATGATATATATTACCCACTACACAGACGATGTCTTAATACAGGGAAAAGTTCCTCAAGAAGTGCTTTTATGTTATAAAGATTTACAAGTTGCTTTAAATGAGAGGGGGCTACAAATAGCCCCAGAGAAGGTGCAAACTCAGGAGCTGTATAATTATTTAGGCTTTACACTTAAAAATGATGCTGTTATTCCTCAAAAGATAGTCATTCATAGAGACAAATTAAAAACCTTAAATAATTTTCAAAAATTATTAGGTGATACCAATTGGCTTTGTCCCTACCTAAAACTTACTACAGGAGAATTGAAGCCTTTATTTGATATTCTTAGAGGTAATTCTCACCCAAATTCCCCTAGATCCTTAACTAAAGAAGGAATATCTGCTTTACAGCAGGTAGAAAATGCTATTGAGAATCAATTCATTACTTACACAGATTTTTCTTTAGCTTTGCACTTATTAATTTTCAATACAACTCATGCTCCTATGGCATTGTTATGGCAGAAGACACCTCTTATGTGGATCCATTCAAGGGTGTCTCCTAAACGTAATAACTTGCCATACTATGAAGCTGTTGCACAAATAATTGTGCTTGGTAGAAAGCAAGCACTAACTTATTTAGGCAAGGAACCAGATGTTATTATTCAGCCTTTTACTTTGGAGCAAGACTCCTGGCTAAAGCAGCATAGCACAGAATGGCTGCTTGCTCAAATAGGATTTCAAGGAACTATAGATAATCATTATCCCCAGGATAAACTAATAAAGTTTTTAAGTGTGCATGAAGTGATTTTTCCAAAAATAATGGCTGGGCAGCCCTTAAACGATGCCCTTGTGGTATTTACTGATGGTTCCTCTAAGGGAAAAGCTGGATATCTCGTTAATAGTCAACAGGTGTTTATAGAAACTCAGGGTCTCTCAGCTCAATTAGCTGAACTAACTAGTTTAAAGATATTTGAAACTGTGCCTGATGCATTTAACCTCTACACGGACAGCTTTTACATTTCCCAATTAGTACTGTTACTGGAAACATGTGGTACGTTTAAGTTGCACACCCCTGCAGGAGTCCTATTTTCTCAATTACAAAATATCATTCTTGCACGAAAAAATCAATTTTATATTGGTCATATATGGGTGCATTCTGGCCTACCTGGGCCATTAACCAAAGGCAATAATCAGAGCCCTGGAAGGAGAAATTTTAATTTCAGATCCTGTTGCTTTAGCTAAACAGGATCAGGATAAATTCATCTGTCTAGCCAGACTCTGAGACTTAAACACAAAATTTCAAAAGAACAAGTAAGAATGATTGTTAAACAATGCGTTAAGTGTGTTGTTTTAACTCCAGTACTGCATTTGGGGATGAACCCAAAGGGCCTTATACCAAATAGAATCTGACAGATGGATGTAACTTATTATGCAGAATTTGGAAAACTTAAATATATTCAAGTCTGTATTGATACTTGCTCAGGATTTATATTTTCTTCCCTGCAAACAGGAGAAACCTCTAGAAATGTAATTGATCATTGTTTACATGCATTTAGTGTTATGGGTATGCCCAAAATAATCAAGACTGACAATGGACCAGCTTACACTGGCAAAAACTTTATTTCTTTTTGCAAGGATTTTGGCATTTTTCATAAAACTGGAATCCCATATATACTGGCTAGTTTTGTGTGTCAACTTGTCACAGACTGCAGTTATCACAGAGAAGGGAGATTCAGTTGGGGAAGTGCCTCCATGAGACCCAGCTGTGGGGCATTTTCTCAATTAGTGATCAAGAAGGTAGGGCCCCTTGTGGGTGGTGCCATCCCTGGGCTAGAAGTCTTGGGTTCTATAAGAGAGCAGGCTGAGCAAGCCAGGAGAAGCAATCCAGCAAAGAACATCTCTCCATGGCCAATGCATCAGCTCCTGCTTCCTGACTTACTTGAGTTCCAGTCCTGACTTCCTCTGGTAATCAACAGCAACATGGAAGTAAGCTGAATAAACCCTTTCCTCCACAACTTGCTTTTTGGTCATGATGTTTGTGCAAGAATAGAAACCCTGACTAAGACAACATATAACCCTATGGGATAGGGTATTGTTGATCGACCACATCACAAAATTAAAACCTGGCTTTTCAAGATGAGTGTGGGGAATCTGTTTCCTCTGATGTCTCCAAAGGCACATCTTGCCTTTATACTCTTTATTCTGAATTTCTTGCAGACTGACATCAAAGGTCAGTCCTCAAAGGACCAACATTGGCATCCTAACACTTCAACTTCATATGCCATGGTACGCTGGAGGGACCCGCTCACCAATGCTTGGCATGGACCAGACCCTGTTTTGGTCTGGGGCAGAGGGTTCATATGCATATTTTCTCAGAAAGAGGACGGAGCACTCTGGCTCCCAGAAAGATTAATCTGACAAGTGGACTCAGAACCACACCCTTCTCAGTAAACGTGCTTAAATGCATTGCTAAAAAGTTTTTTTGTTTTATGTTTTTTGGTTTTGGAGTTTTTTTGTTTGTTTGTTTTCAAGCTGACAACCCTTTTCTGTCATTCTGGAAATGCCTGCTTAATTCAAAAGTTTGCTTTCCCGAAATTAAAGAAAAATTCAAAGTCCTTCCCTCATGCCCAGAGCTAAGGCCTGGATAGTTCTGCAGTATTTACATTCCAAAGGCTGATGCATCCCGAGGTTACTGGCCTAATCCTCCTAGTTTACATTTGAATTGAGCCCTGTTCTCTAGGTTCCTTGAGTCAGAACTGGTAATTTACAACTGAGGCAAGAGGCTACACTCATCCCCAGCACAATGGTGGTGCTTGGAGAACTTCAGAAAAGGAGCTTTCCAGAGAAATGGTAGCATTTCCCAGAATCTGCAGGCATTTAAGGCATATCTTGGCATTAACTGCGTGGATGAATGGTACATTACAGAAGCCTGTTTCATTGGGTTAGGGCTTTGGCAGATGTCTGCCTAAGACAGATGCATGCACTGAGTGGCTGTGTTTTTGAAAAAACCAAGTAATGAGCCTGGTTTGTAGCATCAAACTAGCTGCACGTGACTGTAAGGACAGGAAATGATATCTGCCTAAGATAACAAATACACAGGTTATTTCCGACTATGCACTGTAAAAATCCATGTGCAAACCTGTGCCAATTGATTTGGCCTTGACCCTGCTTTTATATAATAAATAAGGGCGAGATGTTGGGTCCTTCCCTCCTGCCTCAACTCTGCAACATCAGAGCTTACAACCAGAGACTGTCAGCTGTGCCTAAAACAAAGGCCCACTACACTGAGTTCTGCTTTTGAGGGCCTGGTGGCTGACATGTCTGCTGGCTGAGGACATTGTTGAATGTAAACAAACTGACTGCCTGAGGATATCTGCAGACAGCTGAGCCGCTGTTGATTTCTGCCCCCACCATGGCCACGCCTCCAACCTCTCTCAGTGATGAGACCTAAGGGACAGCCTGAGCACCCGCCCTCAAGAGTGGGCATGCCTGGCAGGCCAGCTTCCCCTTGACTTCCCCTTGACTCTTTTCTCTTTCCTGACTTCTCCCACATTGTTTATGTTATGCAAATATCATTGTAGCCAAAAGGTCCAGCTTAGCTTTCTCATGTACATATAAATGCTGAACCCCAAAAATAAAGTTGGAAGCCTTGACTGGGACTCAACTTGGCTTCGAGTCCTTTTGTTCTCGAACTCTGTGTTTCAGGTCCTTTTCTCTCTTTGAACTGAGAGAGAACCTAGTTTGTGAAACTGTTGGACAGTTTCAGGTTTGTAAGGTGTTTCCTGGACCCCAACACAAACAAAAATAGAAAGAATTGTCATCTTCTAGAAATGACATCTTTTGGCAGAGATAGTCAAGGAACTCACTTGTGTCAATATCACAGTACACTGAATCTGATATTGGGAATGTTACTATCATGATCTAATCAGCTCTCCAGTGTTCATAACAATGGAGTTCTCATTTATTACATCTCTTGTCACTTCATCTGATACTCAGTTAAGCATTTTGCAGATTTCTCATACTCAGAGATATTGTTCTCTATAAAAAGGCTAATCACTTCAAACAATTAATATTCAATTTAATATATATAAGATAACATATGAAGTAGAAACTGTATCAATACATAGTCTTAGAAAATTCACAGAAAATTACAGCATAATTTTAAATAATTACAAAGCATTTATGAATACTTAATAGTAATACTTGTGGAAGAAAGAAGAGGAAAACTTTTATTTAGCTTACAGATGACAATCCATTATCCATGGAAATCAAGAGGGGAAACTGGAGGCAGGAGTTTAAGCAAACGACTGAAAGAATGCTGCTTGCTAGCTTGTCCTGGTGGCTTTTGCTCTTTCTCACCAGAATTTCAAAGAGCTAATACTATGAGACCAAATCTTTTGGGTTCCAACTCCAAAAACTGAACTGAAGTAAACGAATAAGCTGGTACCAAGCACCAGTTTCCAGGCAACTCTTCAACAATACCTGTGTCTAGCAAAAGTTTCCAGGTTATTCCCTAACAAATCTGAAGCCCCAGGTTACAAGCCCATACATGGCACTTCACTTTTTAACTGTTGGCTCCCTCCACCCCCTCAGCTCCCCAGCAGAGCTGACAACATGAGCCTGGAGGGGGCCACCTGTGTGGGCTAAACAATGGCCCACTACACTGCAGTCTGCCTTTGAAGATGAGAGGCTGGAAGTTACACCTAGCTGCTGACACACCTACTTGCCTGAGGACTCCCTGATTTGTGAACATGCCTACCTGCTTGAGAACTTTGAGTTTCAGAAGACCTTGACGTCTTGTGTCTGCTGCCATGTTTACGTTATGCTAATACTTTGTGCCTGGAGATTTTTGGTTTCAGTCCTTGCCTGCCTATCCTATAAATGTTCAAAATATTCCCAAGTAAATTGATGCATTGATAAATCTACTTGGCATCTGTGTCTCTTTGTCCCCCGACTGTTTACTTTTCAGATCCATATCTAGCTTCCGGCTGAAGTGGACCCAGACCCAAGTGGAGCTGCTGGCCGGTTCTACTCATTTAACAATTGCCAATCAGGAAGAAACAAGTTAAGTTTATGGTTTGGCTCCCATCACCAGCTAGCTAAGTTAAAGGCCATGATGACACCTCCCCCCGAACAGCAGATGTATGCCAGGCTAGATACTTCCTTTTTGCCTTCATAAATGCTTGCCTCGAACTAGGCTCAGTGCTCTACTTTCCTGCTGTATCAGGGTTAGCAGGGAGCCCAAACTCAAACTTGATTAAAGATACCCTAATTCAATTACAACTGTGTTCATTTGGGAGCTCATGAATGTTTCCTGGCACAACATTTTTGATGCATGGGCCATGAACTCAAAGGCCTCTAGGACCCAACCAGGAAGGTCTCAATATAGGTAATGTCTGTCTTAGTCTGTGAGTCTGTCCATGTGTTTCCTCCTCCATTCCCCTTCAGAAAAGATCCTGCCTCCTAGGGATGTTCACCGAACAGAGCATAACAAGATACAGTAAGACCAGACACAAAACTTCATATCCAAGCTGTGTGAGGCAACACAGTAGAAATGGAAGGGTCCAAGGGCAAAATAAAGAGTCAAAAACACCCCTTCTCACACTGTTAGGACTCCCACAAAAATATAAAGCTAGCAACCCATAACATATATACAGAGGACAGAGGATAGACCCATACAGCTCTTGTAAATGCTATTTTAGCATCTGTGAGCCTCTATGAGCCTTAATTAATTGATTTCTGTGGACCATACTTTCTTGGTGTCTTTGTCTGCCTCCCCACCCCATGTCTTGGACAATTCTTCCAACCTGCCTTTTGCAGGATTCCTAGAGCTCCAAGAGGAAGCAGCTCACTTACAGAATATTTTCCAATGTGTGCTCTCTCCACATGGCAAATAAGAACAGATCATTACCCAGTTGACTGCGATTTCCTACCTCTATTCCCTGAGTCTTTTCTCCATTGGATATGGTGTTCTTTATTTTCAGTTTTTAAGCCAACTAAAACAACTTAATTCTAAAAGATTGGAGGGAAGCCCAGCAATCATTGAACTAACTAACTGTGGTTCCAATGTATATTGGGTTTAGAAACAACCTTTCTATGTGACCATGGCCCTCTTGGAACTATATCACTGCTTAATATCCATTATACCTAATGGTGTGCTGCAGACAACATTGAGAGAGTTCCTTGGAAGGAATTTAGAGAAGTTTATAGACTCAGGCTAGAGAACCCCTACAATGTGTTAAGACAGGATTTTTCAGTAATTCTGCTGAAGACACACAAGACCAGAATGCTTATGAAAACATCATCAGTAAATCCTACATTTGTGCAGCTTCAGACATAAATGATGATTCTATATTTATCATTTTGCTTTGAGAATTTATAGGTCAAGTTTACAGATTATAAATTAAATAAAATAAATCTCATACAGGAAATTTCAAGGCAGCATAATATTTAAATTCTTAGATGAATACTATGAGCCGACAGGGCAAATTCACAATGGTATTGGGATCAAAATGCTTACTGGATACATTTTAAAAGCACGGTTTTGTCAGAAATATTGGGAGTTAAAAATTTGGCTAAGAAAGAATGCTGTCACTAAAGAAAATAATATATGGATTGAAGTAAGGGGTTTTGAATCAAGAAAACAGAAGAAACATTTCAAGGTATAACAGAGCACATAACCACTCCATATTAATGCATGCTTTTAGATTAGTTAGGTAACAGCATAAGGGTATCCTGAGGAATTTCTTACCCGTGTTCAGCCATCATTATACTCAACTGATAGTGTTATTTTGATCTAAATAGCCCTGTTATTGCTTGAGTCCCCAGAAGAATTTGGTGTCGATTATAAAATGCTAATTTTTGGAGACATGATGGTTTATTCAGGTTTAAAAGAAATTATGAAAAATTAGGAGCAAAGTATGTGATATAGCTTATGTAAATAGTTTCTTATAGGCTGATGTATAATCACTGTGTCAATCCCAGAAACATTAACATGGAGACAATCACTCAAGGTTTTGAAGAGAACCTGCTGATAGTTAATGCTGACAGCTCATGGGAGGTATCATCATGAAGGGCACATGTATAGGGCAATCTCAAGCAGTTGAATCTCTACATGCTGTGACCAGGTGTGCTGAATATTGGACTAGGATCTACTCTGTTGAATGTTTTTTCCTTTCATTTTTCCTGCTGAGTTTGATGTGGTTCTCCAGCTTGTTTCTAATTTCTCCTTTATTGTTGGGTAATGTTTACCTTGCACTATTGAATCTTTGAAAATAACATTTTTTAAAAATAAAATAATAGTAGTAATAGTAGTAGTAGTCATAGTAGTTGTAGTAGTGTTAAGAAGAAAAAGAAAAAGAGTGAGGAGGAGGAGAAGAAGGAGAAGGAGAGGAGAAGGAGAAGGAGAAAGAAAAGGGGAAAAAAGGAGAAGGACAAGTAGCAGCAGCAGCAGCCAGGTTCTTATGCATAAGTTTGCCTTGAGTCTGAGAAAATGACCTGAACTTGACTTGAATGTTGAGGAATATGGAAAGTGTTAAGTGTACGGAAACTCTTAGAGTGAACTGAATGCATTTATTACTATAAGCAAAACTTGAGTTCTGTTTGGGCTACATTGGAAATGTGATTTTGATTTCAAATATTTTCCAATAGTTTACATGTTAAGGTAATATTCACCAGCTGATGATAATTGTTCATTGACTTTGTAAAACACCATACATCTTTCAGTTGTTTATGTAATTGATATGTCCACAAAAAGGGCTCTTTGCTGGACACTATTAAACATTCTTCTGTGCATAATAACAATAAACAAGACAAACCCATGTGAACCACAACTAGGATCTAGATTGGAAGGTAGGTAATTGCCAAGTGTGTGAAGAAACATTAACTCAGAAATAATTTTAAGTGCTGTGATGGAAAATAATCATAACTCTGGGAGGAAACAGAACTAGGGAACAATAATAATTTAGTATGGAGTAAATAACAGCATTTCTCTCAGAGTGTATTGAGTAACCAAAACAAGGAAGAAATGGAGAAACAAGCATGGCAAGCAGATCCTTGAAAACAGTAGACAGAATGGAAATTTGAAAAGCTAAATGAGGTGTGGTCCACGCTACTTTCCCGCCGGCAGGAATACACGGACACACACACAGGATCCTTCTGCAGCAAACCTTTATTACCATGTGGCGAGGAGAGAGAGAGCCCTGGACAATGCACTGTTTATATACACTCTGGAGTGGCATGTTCATCTCTGATTGGCTGTTTGCTCATTACCTCATGAGACACCTCCGGATAGGCTGTGACTTGGCGCATTTTGGCCCAGGCACATGCGCAGATGGGCTGAGACTTAGTGCGCTCTGGCCCTAGGCACATGCGCAGACTACGTGTTAAGGGGAGAAGAAACAGGATGCAGGCGCCATCTTGTAATGGAGGCTGCCGGCTTAGTGTGGCTCTCTACATCTCCCCCTTTTTGTTTTAAATGATAGGCTCTGGCCAATGCCCCGTGTCTTAGGCTAGCTGATGTGCTGTCCATTACCAGCACCAAGAGATAGGTGGGATCCTTTGGATCACTACTCATTGGTGTGCTCCTGGTTTATGGCATCAGCCTAATCCTATCGTAGGGGCCAAAGGCAGCGGGCCTCGAGGACTTATGGCAGTTTGACTCACTCTTCCGTGTGCAATGGGATAAGACCCCATGGGGTGCAAGAGCTAAGCTGACCATTAGCCTTTGAGTGTTTATTCTGTTCTTAACATGCTGAGCCAAATATCGGGAGAGGCTCCTCGCTCTAGCACAGCAAGTGCTTGGGCAATTACTACCTTGTCACGTTTTTGTTGGGCTCTAAGCTTGCAAACCATCCAGAAGAGAAACACTAAGCCAGCACACAAGGCAACACTAAACAGGCCAATCCCCACCCATTCCTTA
>JADRCD010065246.1:0-11198 GCA_019843815.1 Montemys delectorum | reverse complement strand
CGGATTTCTGAGACAGGGTTTCTCTGTGTAGCCCTGGCTGTCCTGGAACTCACTCTGTACACCAGGCTGGCCTCGAACTCAGAAATCCGCCTGCCTCTGCCTCCCAAATGCTGGGATTAAAGGTGTGCGCCACCACTGCCTGGCTATTTCTTTAATTTTTAAAATGTTTTTAGTTTAAATAATATTACATTCCTTCCTCCTCCCTTTCCCCTCTCTTAGGGTTTCAAACCTCCTGCGTATAATGGCAGGTTTTCTTTCGGAGACAGAGACAGACAGACAGACAGACAAAGAAAACCCATTGAATGTGGTTTTTTTGTTTGTGTGTATGATTTGTATCAGATAACCAATTAAGGGGCTGATTCTTTGGAAAGGCTAGTTCTCCCTCTTTCAGTAATCATTGATTGCCCATAGTTTTTTATATAAGGATGGAACTCAGTGATATTTCCCCCTTTAATGTTGGCCTATCTATTGATAGAGGTTTTGTTCCAGTACTGTGTATGCACTCGTGTCTATTCCTGGCTCTTACAACCTTTGCCCCCTCTTCCACAATGTTCCCTGAGTCATAGATGTCTGGTTTCTTTTACAGCAGTTTCTTTTTTTGTGTACACACACACACACACACACACACACTCTTCAAATGATGGGATTTTAATAAATGAAACAAAATGAGAGTTGGGTGGAGAGATGCCACAGTGGCTAAGATCACTTGTCACTTGCAGAGGACCAGGTTTGATTCCTAGTAGCTACATGGTAGCTCACAACCATCTGTACGTAACTCCAGTTTCAGGCGATCTAAAACCCTCGTCTGACTCTTTGAGGATGTCAGGCATGCACATGGTACATATACCTACATTCAGGCAAAATACTAATACATGTACAGTAAAGTTCAAAACAAACCACAACAAGATGAGGTCTGGGCATGTCGCTCAGTGCTAGCATACTCGCTTAGCATGTTCAGTGGCTTGGATTTCACTGCAAGTACCACTACCACTATAGCGTACAATATTCTTGTTTTGAGACGGTATAATTTTTCCCCAAGCAGTCAAGAAAAGCTTTTCATTAGGAATGAGGAAACACACATGAGCACACAGAGAAAAGACTGTTGGCAGAGTGTGTAGGGGTGGGGGTGGGGG
The DNA here is from genome assembly GCA_019843815.1 of Montemys delectorum. Lineage (NCBI taxonomy): Eukaryota > Metazoa > Chordata > Mammalia > Rodentia > Muridae > Montemys > Montemys delectorum. The sequence continues at coordinate 10,065 of JADRCD010065246.1, read as the reverse complement.
TGGGGGTGAGGGTGGTTGTCTTGGGAAGCTAAAGTGTAACTTCTTGGATTGGCTTTTTAAAAAAGCCTCTGAAGTGTCTTTCTCCCCTAATTTAGAGTTGATCAGTTTGAAGACAGGATAGCTGATTTCCCAACTGCTGTGTAAACATGTCCTGATTTGACCTTGAACGTGTTGAGCCAGCCCTTTTAGCCTGGAAGTTGGCAGGGAGAAAAGCCCACATGGGGGCATTTGTTTTAAGTTGTCAGGTTTTTGTCTCAGGTCAGGGAGCCAGCCATGTTGGAAGCTCACCACCTTTATTTCCTAGCCATGGCCATGCTCTCTATCTATCTACCTACCAGGGAGTCTGTCCAACTCCTAGTCTCCCATCCCTTAGAGGTCACCCTACTGCTGTTAGGGGTTTTGGCCACAGACTCCTAACTGCTTCTGAACTGATTGAAGGGACCACGATGTAGAAGAGATTTGAGTGTGCCAGAAAAGGGTCAATCTAAGAGGCCATGATAAAACTTAGTAGATAACAAAGATCCAGAACATAAGAATGCTCTGTGATGGTAGCATGGATCCCTGGTGTGTGCACAAGGTAACATCTATAACATGCAAAAAGTGACACTGTTGGACAGCCACGGCTACACAGAGAAACCCTGTCTCGAAAAAAACCAAAAAAAAAAAAAAAAAGTGACACTGTTGGTTATCACTAGAATTCCTGTAAAAACAGGGTTAGTGCAGATTTACCCTTATTAGAGGAAGAGAACAGGCAACAAGACCATCTGATACAATTTTGGCAGGCTTTGTCATAGGCATTTGCAAGGTTGATAACTTTTTTTTTGGTCACTACCGTACACTATGTGATGTACTCCATGGAGTAGGCTTGGTTTGAAAAAAGAGCTCAGGATACTTTTTATTGTCTACTGTAAGTTCAGAAGTCAGCCATCGGGTCTCCTCAATTACAATGTCATGGTGAGCATTAAGAGATTGTTAGTGGGGAAAATTCTTCAGCATTATTATTAACAGAACTCTTGGTTTAGTAAGGGGAAGCATAATTGTGCAGCTTGCTGTTCTGTATACCAGAGCCCTGTAGATGGATAAGGTCAGAGAAATGGCTTTCTCTTTAACCTAGATTGACATAAGTTGTGTTTGACAGATCAGAGGGTAACTGTACAACCAACTGTCTGTTAGCATCAGACTTCTGCATAAAGAGGGAATGCCTGGAAACTTGGAAAGATAATTTAATTAAAATAATTGTTCCTTCGCAGCAAGAGCCTCTGTGTACAGCTGTAATGTCCAATGGGAGTGGATGGTATGGGCCAAACCTGAGTGAAATCCAGATTCCATTTTTTGAGGCTATAAACATCTAACTGAGACACCAGCCTCTAATTTGCAATCTAAAAGAAAATGTGATCCTATCATGTCTTTTTTTTAAAAATAGAATTTCTTAGTACTGTCCCAGGGATATGACTCGGATATCCTGAATAATTTCCCCAAACCTCTGGAGCCTCCTTTAATCACTGAACTTGGGTGCTTCGGGTACAGCCCTGAGAAATACTATTCCCGAAAGGGATAGTAGGGTTCTTGTTCCATTGTTGGGAAATACAGGTGTTTGTTTGTTTATTTGTTGTTTGTTTTTTAAAGATTTATTTATTTATTTATTTATTTTATGTCCCATTACAGATGTTTTTGAGCCACCATGTGGTTGCTGGGATTTGAACTCAGGACCTCTGGAAGAGCAGTCAGTGCTCTTAACCGCTGAGCCATCTCTCCAGCCCCGTTTGTTTTTGTTTTTTTTAACTTTGTTTTCTTTTAGACTTATTCTCCCTATTTGAGAAGACAAGCCTGTTTTTCTCAGCCTCAGAGAGATACTGCAGTGCTGAAGTGAGCCAAGGCCTTGTTCTATATCTGGGCAATATATATTTTTTATTAAGAAGAGACTCTTGAGTGAAAAATAGTTGTTCAAATAACAGCTTATATAGTTAAGTAATGTTCAAGGACTGCAGTCCCTCAAACTGTTAAAGAAACATACTGATCATTTTATTCCTGGCTATACTTTCTGGATTGGTGGCCAAATCAAAACACGTTCTTTTTACTGTTAATAAATACTGTATCTTCTCTTTAGCTGTGCCCAGATGTTGCTATACATACTACACTGGCCTCAGACTTTCAGTGATTCCTTCTGTCCCTGCCTCTCATGTGCTGGGTGTGAGCCACCACACCCGCCTTAAGATTTTCATTCCAGCTTGCTCTCAGAATGCTTTCCTACATTTAGGAATGAAATGATGTTGGGTGATCCTGTGTGTGGTGTTACATGCCTGTAATCCCACTGCTTGGGAGGTAGTAGCAGGCAGATCATGAGTTCAAGGCCAATTAGAGCTATATAGCAAATTTGAAGTTAGCCTGGATTATATGCAACCCTATTGCCCAAAACAAAACAAACAAAACAGTGACTTGCTGGCTTGTATTAATAACATGGTTGTGTTGTTTAATTACATGACAACAGATCTCTTAGAGATTCAGGAACCTCAGAAATAATCTTGAGATCCTCATGTGGTTTTCCAACTTTCCAAAGGCCATCTCTAGTCCTTCCTACATTTTAGCCACACGTCTGTGGATTGAAGATAAAATGGTGGACCAGACAGGTAAAGTATCTGTCCTTGTTGACTGTTCAGTTTAATGGGTGCATAGTTGTCAGAATGCAGTCATAAGAATGACGCACGATGAGCAATGCCTTGAGGAACTGTGAGGAAGGCTTCAGGAAAGAAGGCAGAGAGCCTTTACCTGAGGTTAAGTCTGTTCCTTGGATTGTCCTTGGACAGGATTGTGACTCTTGAGACAAACATTTACATTCAATTTATCGAACATGTTTGTTCTCGTCGGATATCAGAACAGAGCTTTAGAACCCAATCTGGTCAGTGTACCCTGAATGTGGATATGGCCTTCTGCCTTGCTCTTGTGCTTTCCCAGATATAATCTATAGTTTATGCCACCAGGCAGTTGTGTTTAAATTTGTCTGTCCCAGGAAGTTCTGGGGAGGGGCTGCTCTTTTAATACTTAGTATGTGCTTACTGGCATTTATTTACATGTTTTTGATCATATTTTTCTGAACTTGGGCAGCCTTTCTTGGGTCATTGCTTTTTTGGTTACGTTTCTGTATAAAGTACTCTAAAACTGAAGTGAGGTTGTCTACAGCATTAAATGGTGGTCCATCCTCTTCTTTTGGGTCCTCAGATCTCAGATCCAGCAGACACGATCTGCACAGGTCGGCCAAACTAAATAAAAAGCCATGAGAGGACATTAGGACCTTGCAAGAAGAGGTAAGCAGGGATTAATATGGGGCTAAAAGTAGGAAGATGGTACCATATGTATGAGTTGATACACCATTTTTTAAAAAAGACTAGTGCTGCTATGTCTAAAGACCAGCTGCAAGGCTGTTGGGGTTTAATAACAGAATATAATCCTGGGTTTCCTGAAAAGGCCACTCTAGATCCTGGAGTATGGGATCAAATTAAAGAAAATATAGTGAATCCCCATAGACAAGGAGGAAGTATTCTAATACAATCCTGGCTGACTTGAGCAATGGTTCATATTGAGATACAAACATAAATGGGGATAAGCCAGTGGATTTAGAAAAGTCCATGACATGTGAGGATGACCCAGATAATGAAACACACACACACACACACACACACACACACACACACCCCTTACAAGCTAGAAAGAATTTTTTTACAGTGCAAAGTCATAAAGGACCTAGTATAGCAAAATCAAAAGCAAAACTGTTGGCTCTGTTTGAAAATGAACGCCCCTCATTGTCCACTCCCTGGCCTGAAATATTGTATCATCCTTTACCTGAGGACTATAGTGATAATTGGAGGGAATGGGGGCAAGAAGGAGGTAAGGAGCGCCTTTGCTTTCTGGGAGTGAGGACACATAGCATGAAGTTACCAGATTCTGGAAAAAACGATAGTAGAACTTTCAGAAATTAGATAGGGGCCTGATGAGCCACATCAAGGTTTTGTTTCCCATCTTCTACAGCTATTCAAATGTCTTGTAGTTGATGAAGAGGCAGAAATACTTATTATTACACAACTGGCATATGAGAATGCTAATGTGGCAAGCCAGACTCTCATCCCTCCCTTTAGAAAGAAAGGAGGTATTAATGATTACATCTGCCTCTGTGCTGATAGTAGGCCTTCCTATACTCAAGGCTTAACTCAAAAGTTAGATGTTATTGCTTTAAAAAGAGCCTGGCTCTAGTAATTCACCTGAGCCAAGGCTGTCTTTGTGTTCTTTCCTCAGACTGCTGAAAAGCCAGTGTTAGTATCTAAAAGACTGACTGGACCTATGGCAGATGGGTAAAGATATTCCAAGGTATCTACAAAAGGCTACACCCGAGGAAAAGATCTAGAATGGAATGACAGAGCTGGCAAACCCAAGAGACAGAGACTTAGATAAAGAATTTAGTGACTGAGGGAGAAGAGTTGATGAATTTTCAGGGAAGGGCGTGACAGCAGAATGGCTGTACCTTGCTATGTTGTCTCTATTGAATGCATCTGTTGCTTCGGAGACATACTGGGTTTATGTACCAGATCTTGCCGTGCTTCATTTTGTTAATTGAGAAGAGACTAACATCCCAGTTTATGTCACTGACTCTGAGATCTTGGGTACCCCCATTGCTAATTATATTGTTCCTCTAAGAAAGATGGTCACTTGACAGTTTAAGTATTGATGTTCAAGCCTTACATGATAAATTAGTAACTATTCAATATTCAAAGTTAGATCAATTACCCTCCTCCAAAGCTTTCATTTCCATCTTATTGCAGACATTCACTGTTATGGGTATTCCTACACAGTTAAAAACTGATAATGGTCCAACTTTTACTAGTAGGGATTTTAAGAAATTCTTATAAAGAATGGCAAACTAAACACATCATTAGAATCCCTTATAACCCATAAGGTCAAACATTTGTAGAACATACACATTCTACTCGTAAGAAACACCTTTTATGGGCTAGAGAGATGGCTTAGCAGTACAGAGCACTTCACTTCAGTTCCCAGCATCCACATGGTGACTCACAAGTGTCTGTAACTCCTGGGAGATCTGACTCCCTCAGGGAATCCAACACCCTCACACAGACATACGTGCAGTCAAACATCAATGTATAGAAAAATAAATATATAAAACGGAAACAATTTTAAAAAAATAAAAGGGGGCAGGGAACTACTTGCCAAGATATTCTTCTTGCTGTTACCTTATTTACTTAAACATTTTGCTCTAAGAGATACCTATTAATTGAGCTCCCTGGTATTCCCAGGATACTGAGCCATGCAACCCATTGTCGTGTCCCATATGGGTACCAGGATGAAAAATTTCAGACATTTTCTTAACAATTGCTTGGAATTTGAGGAGAAGTAATAGCAGAAGGAGATCCTCCTTCCTGGTGGTAAAGTACCATGCATAATGCTCTTACTTCTTACACTTATATGTCTGATTATAGTTCTCTTAGGGATGTTGTGGCTCCAAACAAGATTAAATAGCTTAAAATTGAAACAAACAAAAAAGGGGGAGATATTGGAACATAGACGAAAGAATGACGCATGGTGAGCAATGCCTTGAGGAATTGTGAGACAGGCTCCAGGAAAAAAGGCAGAGAGCCTTTACCTGAGATGTAGTCTGTTCCCTGGATTGTCCTTGGATAGGATTTCGTGATTCCTGGGACAAACATTTAGTTTAATAAGGCATCTTTATTCTTGGTGGACATCAGATTATAGTTATCGTATCAGAACCCAATCTGTTCAGTGTACCCTGAATGTGGATATGGCCTTCTGCCTTGCTCTTGCACTTTCCCAGATATAATCTATAGTATGTGCCACCAGGCAGTTGTGTTTAAATTTGTCTGTCCCCAGGAAGTTCTGGGGAGGGGCTGCTCTTTTAATACTTAGTATGTGCTTACTGGCATTTATTTACATGTTTTTGATCATATTTTTCTGAACTTGGGCAGCCTTTCTTGGATCACTGCTTTTTTGGTTACATTTGTGTATAAAGTACTCTAAAACTGAAGTAAGGTTATCTACAGTATCACACTATAATCTACCCTATTTTAGGTCCTCCGATCTCAGGTCTAGCAGACATGATCTGCACAGGCTGACAAAAGTTGATAGTTGTCCCTAAGTATCCCTGGGGACTTGATTCCAGGTCTTTTTGCAAAACCAAATTCTATACATGCTTAAGGCTGTCTTATAAAAATGGATGACATTTGCATATAGATTTTTCATATACTACTGCATACCTTGTTATTATTTTAGTTAAGATATGAAACAATGGCATTAATTATGACATCTTCATCCATATATACAAGTATAATTGCTCATATCTGCCTCCTACTTTGTTGTTTCTCTCCCTTTCTGTTCACTCCCTTCTTTGTCCAAATAGTTCTCTTCTTCTGTTTTCGTGTCACACAAACAAGATTCTCCATATAAAACATGGCATTCGTGGGTTTTATTGTATTTTCTTGTACATGCTAGGCACATACCTTCTTTTGATATTTTTATATTGCGATATGGTCTCACTGAAATTACTCTGGCTAAACTTGAACTCACTGTAGCTCAGTCAGGCTTTGAGTCTGGGATCCTTCAGCCTAAGTTGCTGACATTACAGGTCTGAGTTACCTGGCTGGACGAATTTAATTTTGGGACAAGGTCTTACTATCTTTCCCAAGATGGTCTCAAAGTGATCTCCTGTGCTGTCTGTCCTTCCTGGCTCTTCTGTACATTTTAAATCATTCTATAATTACTTATAATAGTTAATAAAATATAAATTCCATAGTAGATACAGCAGTTGTACGGTATTGTTCAGGGTGAAAATCTATCCATGTGTAGTATCAAAACATTTCTTCAAATGTTTCCAATCTAGTTATTTGAATCTGTAGCTGTTGAAATTGGAGATATGGAGGGATGGCTTGCTAGAGTTGTGTAAAGCAGTTATGACTACTATGAAGAAAAATAAAGCAAGGTAAGGGGAATAGAATATGCTATGTGTACTACTTTAACTGGGGCATTTAAAGGGTGGAGTTTGTTGAATGAATAAAAGATTTCATCTCTATATGCATTACCCAAATGTGGTCCATTTTGCTTATTTAAGAGCTTGCAAATTGTATCCCTCTCATTCATCCTCACATCTCAACCACCTTGGGTTATATCCTTTGTCTGTGACTTAGATAGTGAGCCTGCTCTTCATATTAGCTCTTGTGGGGTGGTTCTCCTATATGTAGAATTCTGTAATTCTCTTATTTATAAGATAGACATTAAGCTTCTGCAGTTTGAATTCAAAGTCTGTTTTGACCTGGTATCTGTCACCTCCTCCCTCATCTCCTACCTCCTGTCTACCTGTGATTGATCTTGGGGACATTCAACTATGTGCTAGCTTTACAAAAACCAAACCAAACCAATGATTATCATTTTGCACCACATTCTTTTTTTTTTTTCCTTGAGACAGGGTTTCTCTATGTAGCCCTGGCTGTCTGGCTGTCTTGGAACTCACTCTGTAGACCAGGCTGTCCTCGAACTCAGAAATCTGCCTGCCTCTGCCTCCCACGTGCTGGGATTAAAGGCGTGCGCCACAACTACCTGGCTTTTGCACCACATTCTTATCTATTGCTTTGGTCAAAGCTGCCATGGGATAAAGGACAAGAGATCATGGCCCTAAGGACTGCCCAATTGGAGTTAAGAGCAGCCCAGATGAACCATAGTAACTAGTAAGTAATAACTCGGGATTATCGATAGAAAAGTAGATTATAATAGCACGGAGGGTAGGCAGCTGCCCGGCTAATATCAAGGCTATTGAGTGTGTCTTTCATCCAGGAAGTCAATGATCAAGGTGGGTCAGAAGCCCTGGGACAGGATTAAAAAAAATTCTCCTATACTTGATCAGACAGGTAAAACTGCTAAAACTAGAATCCAATACTCTCTACCCTTTTCTTAAAACATGTATACGACTCCCAACTCTATTAAAAAGTTGCAGTCTTCACACAGAGAAGTGCTTTCTATTGTCCCACTGAGCTTTCTCCCTGCTCTCAAAACAGGCCGAATCCACTCCCTACCTCCCTCGTTTGCTCCCTCTATCTATGGGGCTCTTTCCCTATTTGAGTAGGTAATTCTGACTGCTGTGCTCACAGGTCTCTTCCTGAAGATGATTTCCCAGAATCTGATCTGTAAGAGACATATTAATACTAAGTTGAGGGAATTTTAATCATGATTATGTGAATCTGGGATCGCGTTGGATAAGGTTGGCATCTTTATTATTTTTCCTATTTGACTTGTTTTTTATTTTTTTAAAAATTTTTATTGGTTATTTTATTTATTTACATTTCTTTCTTTTTCCTTTTTTTTAAAGATTTATTTTTATTTTATTTTATGTGTATGAGTACACTGTAGCTGTACGGATGGCTGTGAGCTATGATGTGTGTGGCTGCTGGGAATTGAACTCAGGACCTTCTGCCAGCCCCGCTCACTCCAGCACCACTCGCTCCGGCCCCACTCGCTCTGGCCCCACTCCAGCCCCACTCGCTCCGTTGTAATTCACTGTAGCTATCTTCAGACGCACCAGAAGAGGGCGTCCGATCTCATTACGGGTGGTTGTAAGTCACCATGTGGTTGCTGGGATCCAAACTCAGGACCTTAGGAAGAGCAGTCAGTGCTCTTACCCGCTGAGCCATCTCACCAACCCTCTTTTTCCTTTTTTATTGGATATTTTCTTTATTTACATTTCAAATGTTATCCCCTTTCCTGGTTCCCCCCTCAGAAAACCCCCTATCCCATCCCCTTTCCTCCTGCTTTTATTAGGGTGTTTAACCACCCACTCACCCAACCACTCTCAAGCCTCCCTGCCCTGGCATTCCCCTGCACTGGGGCATCGAGCCTTCACAGGACCAAGGGCCTTTCCTCCCATTAAGGTCATTCTCTACTATACATATGCTGCTAGAGCCATGGATCCCACCACGTGTACTCTTTGGTTGGTGGTTTAGACCCTGGGAGCTCTGTGAGTCTGTTTGGTTGGTATTGTTGTTCCTCCTATGGGGGCTACAAACCCCTTCAGCTCCTTCATTCCTTTCTCTTCCCTGTGCTCAGTCCAATGGTTGGCTGTGAGCATACACCTCTGTATTTGTCAGACTCTGGCAGAGCCTCTCCGGAGACAGCTATATCAGGCTTCTGTCAGCAAGCACTTCTTGACATCTACAATAATAGCATCAGGGTTTGGTGACTGTATCTGGGATGGATCCCCAGGTGGATGGCCTTTCCTTCAGTCTCTGCTCCACACTTTATCTCCATATTTCCTCCTGTGAATATTTTGTTCCCCTTCTAAGAAAGACTGAAGCCTCCATATTTTGGTCTTCCTTCTTGAGCTTCATGTGGTCTGTGAATTGTGTCTTGGGTATTCCGAGCTTCTGGGCTAATGTCCGCTAATCAATGAGTGCATACCATGTGTGTTCTTTTGTGATTGGATTACCTCACTCAGGATGATATTCTCCAGATCCATCCATTTCCCTAAGAATTTCATAAATTCATTGTTTTTAATAGCTGAGCAGTACTCCATTGTGTAATGTACCACATTTTCTGTATCCATTCCTCTGTTGAGGGACATCTGGGTTGTTTCCAGTTTCTGGCTATTATAAATAAGGCTGCTATGAACACAGTGGAGCATGTGTCTAAGTTGGGGGCTCTGACTTCATGGCAATACCCGGTCAGCCATGGCTTCATAGCAAGACTTTGTCTCAAAACAGTAAACTCCTAAAAGAATAGTTAAGTCTTCCTCAACACAGGATGTTACTTCATTCCTTTCAGTAATACTTTGTAGTTTTTACTATACAGGTCTTTCATATCCTTAATAAATTCGTTCCTGAGTATTTTTTTAATTTTTATTTTCTGTGTATATGTGTTTTGCCTGCATGTATGAATGTATACTACATGAGTGCGTGGTGTCCACAGAGGCCAGAAGAGGGCATCAGATCCCCTGGAACTGGAGTTACAAATTGTTGTGAGCTGCCATGTGGGTGCTGGGAATCAAACCTGGGTCCTCTT
>JADRCD010065239.1:0-10050 GCA_019843815.1 Montemys delectorum | reverse complement strand
TAAATCATTTATTTTTGAAATTTGCTACTCAATATTTTTGGACTATTGTTGACTCATACTGGGCTTTTGTTTTAAAAAAAGTGTGTATGTTCATATCAAACTTAAATTCTCATATTTAGGTAACTAAAAAGCAAGAGAAAACAAAACAAAACAGCTAGCCTCGATAAGGATAAGAGGCATTTACCAGACAAAAGACAATCATTTCTGTTTTTTTCTTTTATTAACAAGTACTTTAAATCAGGTTGCCTTTTCCTGAGAATCAAATTACAAGAGTTGTTGTTTTTTTTCCCTCTAAAATAGATGTAGTCTTGAATGGTTATATTGACTGATACGTCTCCCTCCCCATTGGTGTCTCTAACACTTTCATTCACGGTTCTCTTTTAATCATAGTATGCTCAATAGTGACTTCCAATGATAAATAGGGTTCTCTTTCTTTAAAGATTTTATTTTATGTGTGTAGGTATTTTGCCTGCATGTATGTTTGCACACCATATATGTGCATTAGATCATCTGGAACTGGAGTTATAATACATATATTGGTGACAGCTGTATGGCTTCTGGGAATAAAAAATGGGTTCTCTGAAAGAGCCACCAGTGCCCTTAATGCTAAGCTAACTCTCCAGCCCGGATAATGATCTCTTGATAAAGCAAACTGACGTTCTCTAATACATTCCTTAACTTCACTAACATTACTCGTATTTCATATAATAGGCTTGAGTAATGGCTCATGAAATTCAACATCTGCATTAGTCTCTGTGTCCCACTCTATGCTCTAATGCTTTCCTTTTTTCTGTCCTTTAACTCTGACTTTATTACCCTTTTAATCCATTAGACTTTCCTTTCTGTACTTTCACCTTTTAGAGCTTATTCATTCCCATTGCTTATCTCCTCAATACTTACTGCACTCCATTCTGTATCTTTATCACTAGCTGTACAACAATTGCATGTTCCACTGATATGTCACATCACACAAAAGTCTCCCATCTGAAGTTAGTGTCCTGTTCGCCCAAGATATGCATCTTACTCTATTTTTCCCTTCTCTCTCATTGTTGGACATTTGGATGGCTTTATCTTATATAGGTATTGTGCATATAAACACAGCTATTATAAAGTCACAGTTATGGTAACCATGTCATATATAGAAAATGACATTTCACAGCACCCCTTCTCATCTCCTGTCTCCCAAAGAATTGGAATTCTCTTGGGGACAGAACCTGTTATACCTGTTCATAAGTATCATTCTTGAATTAAATAAAGCATGGAAGACATGAGATACTAACATGTTACCATGTTTCTGTATCCATTTTAATGCTAAATTACAGGTGTGGAAACTGTCTTAATTGTGGTTATCAATCAGATAATGGAAACATTAGATTTTTGGCATATCTTTTTCCAAGATTGTTCTTTTTTGAAGCTCTGTCTGTCTGCCTTATTTTAAATGAAGTCCAGTTTTTGTTACCCACTACTTCCTTATTAGGACATGACATTCCCTAGAGTGTAGTTGATATACTCAGTGTCTCTCCACTGAAGAAAACCAATTTTTCCTCTCCTAGCAGCTATCAATTACAATTTCTTGGTTAGGGGTTGAGACCTTGTGTCCACATTCCTTTCACCATTTTAGTATTTTGTCTGGCTTGAACTTGTGCAGCTCTTGTATGTGCTTTGATAGTCTCTGTGAGTTCATCCATGTGCTAGGCCTGTTGTTTCTTGAAAATTATTTTTCTTTCAAGTCATCCATTACCTCTGGCTCTTAAAATCTTTCTGCCTCCTCTTCTGCATAGATTCATGAGCCTGAGAGGAGCAATGTGATAAAGACATCACATTTAGAGCAGAGGACTATAAAGTCTCTCACGCTCTGTACATTGTCCATTTTTATGCTTGTCTCTTAATTAACATCTACTGCAAGAAGAAATTTCTCTGATGAAGGCGATGTGTTGCACTGATCGATGGATATAGCAATATAGTATTAGGAGTTATTTTATTGCCATTTCCACTTAGCAGAATAGTAGTATGGTTTCCTCTAGGGTCTATAACCAACCTATCTTGTTTCAGGTTTTTGGCTTTATTAACATTGTTGAGTGTTAATTAGTTCTACCTTATGAAGTATGCCTTAAACCCAATGGAAAAGGGGGGGCAGTTACTCTTGCAATGTTTATGCCACTTGTGCACCAGTGGGTGTATCATGCAGGCCTGTCACTCTTGTAGCTCTCACAGTTCATAGTTGGGTAAGAATATTGATTGCTTTTCTACTCTAGAGACAATATATTCCAGTGCTATCTATGAATGGTTGTCAGTAGAGGTGAAGTGTTTTTGGTACTTGAATTTATTCATGACATTACAAGATGTATAGGACTTCATCTTTCAGTATTAAGCATTGTGGCTGCAAGAAGGTACTTTTTACACTCACAAAAAGAAAGACAGAGACAGAGATGGAGAAAGAGAGGCAGACCCTGATCCAACTATGTGAGGTTTCTTCTTTGTCCAACTTTTTCCCTTCCTTTGGATTATTCCCTTAAGATGATCTTTGAAATAAGATGACAGAGCAAAGTTCTTTTATGTTTCCTTATGCTTACTGCGACAAGCAAAACACAATAGTTCCAGTCTTGGTTGATGTTGAGTATTATTTGTAAAAACAAGGTAGTTTCTTATTTTTTCATTAAGTATTTAATAATACTTTCATAGAATGGTATTCCATTGTTTTCTTTTAAACCAACAGAAGTCATGTGTCTGTGGCTTGTGCTCTTCTATCCATTCTTTCATTTAGTAGTAGGCTTAAGGTATATAAGTCAAAAGAAGACTCAAGGACAAGAGGGATGAAGAATAGAACATAATAGTTTAAGAAAAGGTAAATGAACTTCAGTCAAGGTTGAAGGACTTATCTAAAATCTTAACTAGTCTTTGTTTTAAACATGTGTATTAAATATTTTGCTTTGATTTCTTTAGACTATGAGTGATAAGAATGAGAAAAATATAGTTTTCTTTACATGATACAGTGGGAAGTGATATTGAAAGTGTTAATTGGGTATTTTGAGATTTTTGTTGCAGTGAAGTAATATAGGACTTGAGACCCTTCATGAATATTTTATGTGACACAGTGTGTACAATCCTAACTAGACCTAACTGAACAGTTGTCTTAATGACTGATATCTTTTTTCACATTTTTGATGAGTTTCAGCCTTAGAAAACTAATAGAAATGACATATTCCTATTTTGATGTAGTAGATATAAGGTCACAATAACTGACTGACAACCAATATTGGAGTTTCTTTATCTTACAACCTAAGTTATAATGTATAGGTCACATTAGTGCTCACTACATAGGTAAGGAAACCAAGGCCCAGTTAGTGTGAAAAACACATGAGAAGCCCTTATGTGGAACATTCAGTTTGTGGCTACACACACACACACACACACACACACACACACACACACTTAATTTTATTTACTTTACATCCAGATCATTGCCACCTCCCACTCTCCACTCCCCTTCACCTCTGAGAGGGTGGAGCCCCCACCCTAGATATCCCTCCACTCTGGCACATCAAGTCTTCACAGAGCTAGGGACTTCTTTTCCCACTGAGGCCAGGCAAGGCATCACAGTTGGGAGAACATATTCCACAGACAGGCAACAGTTTTAGCAATAGCTTCCTGCTCCAGTTGTTGGGGGACCCACATGAAGAATGAGCTGCACATCTGCTACATATGTGTAGGGGGCTTAGGTCCAGCCCATGTATGCTTTTTGGTTGGTGCTTCAGTTCCTGAGAGCCCAAGGTTCCAGGTTAGTTGACTCTGTTGGTCTTCCTGTGGAGTTTCTATCCCCTCGGACCTGCAATCCTTCCTCCTATTCTTCCATGTGAGTCCCCAAGCTCCATCAAATGTTTGGTTGTGGATCTTGGCGTTTGTCTGAGTCAGCTGCTGTGTGGAGCCTCTTAAAGGACAGTTATGTTAATAAGCTCCTGTCTGCAAGCTTAACAGTATAATTGTTAGTGTCAGGGATTGTTGCTTGCCCATGGGATGGGCCTCTAGTTGGGATGGTTATTAGTTGGTGGTTTCCTTAGTTTCTGCTTCATCCACCGTCCTTGCATTTCTTGTAGATAGGAAAAATTTTGGGTAGAATGTTTTGTGGGTGAGTTGGTGTCTCTGTCACTCCACTGTGGTTCCTACCTGGCTACAGGAGGTGACCTCTTCAGGTTCAGTCCCACTGCTGTGACTCTCAGCTAAGATTACTCCCATTGATTCCTGGAAGCCTCTCATATTCCAGGTCTATGGCATGTCCTTGAGATGGACCCTCCCCTGCAGATTTCCATTCATGCGCCTCTCCCTCTGGCCCTCTCTCCTGTCTCTCCCCACATCTGATCCCAAGGCCCACCTATTCACCTTCCTGTCCTTTCTCCCTCCCAGTTCCATCCTCCATCTAACTCCTGTGACTATTTTATTTAACACTCTACATAGAGTTGACAATTAGAGACACAGAAGTTAGGGTTCTCTAACTGGGAGTGATATGTTCAAGGCCATTCATTAGCACATAATGGAACCACAATTTATTCAAACTTAGATTGGTTTTGATTCCAGAGCTTATTCTCTCATAATACAACTCTTTATGTCCTATTCCAGAAAGAGGCATGCTCTTTAAGGTGGAAGCCAAATCAATGATCAGAAAATTCCTATAGAATTTACTTTATGCTCTTCCACTTGATCATGGGGACAACTGTTGATTGCATGGACTAAGACCTGGTACACATGAATCAATATGGGTATCACACTTAAGGATATATGATAACAATGGAATATTTAGAGTTTTTCCCATGCTGCTCAACACATAAAATTTGCAGTAGGAGCTAAGGTTCCATAGTTAAGAGTACTGACTATTCTTCCAGAGGACCCAGATTTGATATCTAGTACCAGCATGTTGAGTTACCACTGTGTCTAACTCCACTTTCAAAGGATCTAATGCCATCTTCTTGCCTCCATGAGTACTGCATGCATATGGTATGTAGACATACATGCAGGCAAAGCACCTATACACATAAAATTAAAAATGATGGTAGATTTTTCTCATTTTCTCCATTGTTCTAGGATAGGAGCCACCAAGACTAGTATAAACATTGAATAATTGCATAACATTTTCAATTCCAGACTCGTTTGATTTCTAGTTATATTTATGAATCAAAGAGACTGTGAGGTTTTATAAGCCAAGATAGAACTGTCTATGTTCTCAAGAATATGGAAAATATTTAGATCATATTTCTGTCAATGCAAAGTTATAGTTCTATTCCAATGCTAGACCTTATACTGGTCAGTATTCTTGTTTTGAATATGATATCAAAAAGATTGAATGTAAGGAAATATTCTGCTATTACCAAAGTGAGTGTATGTGCTGGTGTTCTTAGACTTTTGTCTATTTCACACTCCCTGAAACTCAAACCAGTGATGGTTTCTGCCCACTACCACCACCAGCTTTTCCTGTCTACCTGCTATTAGTTCATTGTTGTCTTTCTATACAAAGTTGTTTCTGGTCATTTTAGACCATTTTAATGCATCCATATCAGAGCAGTCATAGAACTAGCCTTGTATCACATCTGGACTGCTTATGGGCTGTGTATTCTAAGGCAAGTTGCTTTACCTATCAGAGCATTTCAGGACTAGAGAAAACTGCTTTATGTACATTGAGTCAAATGTGGGAGCAGGAAATTAGGGCTCCTAGATCCTCCTCGCTAAACAAGTTTTCCCTTTACATCTGTGCAATGGCTGAGGTTGCTGGTTTTTTTTTTTTTCTTACATGTCTTAACCCCATGTTTCAAATTCTGTAATCAATAGGTCTTAGATAATAAATTCCTCAGTGAGTACACAAAGACTCGTTAAAGTTTTGTTTATATTGAATAGTGAATGGTAGACTTTGTTTACCTAGTTTCTCTGAACCCACTCCTTTGTAAAATATACATTTGTGACAACACTGGGAAATTTCTGCCGTATTTCAGAGTCCTTATTTATGTTTGAGTTTTTTCCCTCCCCCCAGAGGCAAGATCTCACTATATACTCAGTACTGCAGAGAACTTGATATTTAGACCAAGGTGACCTTGAATCCTCAGTCCTTCTCCCTCTTCCTTGATAGTGCCAACCTTATATGTACGTGCCATATAAGGTAGACCATGTCTACCTTTTACTTAAATTTTTTTAAACAGAGAATAGATACAGGAAAGAAAGAAAAGATAAACAGAAAAGACAGGCTCGTTGAGAGATTTTGAACCCTGGATTTATGTTCGGAACACCTGGGAAGCATTATAAAATATTTTAGAAAAAATATATTTACTGTATGTGTGTGAATGTATTTATGTGTACCACATGTGTATAGAAATCTACAGAGATCAGAAGAGGCTATCACATCCTCCGAGTTATAAACCACCATGGGATGCTAAGAACCAAACTCAGGTCCTCTGAAGGAGTAGCAAGTGCTCTTAATTGCTGAGCCATATCCTCAGTCTCTCAAAATCTTGATGTTCAGACTGTGTGTGGCATGTTAATGAAGTCATAACTTCTGTGCTCACAACCCACAGGTTAAATTTCACCCGGCATTTCCAATATGAAATCAGTGTTCAGTAATATTATATTTAGATAAATCCCATGTAACAATACATATATTCAAGTCTAGTACATTTGTGATGTTTCTTGAGCACCAGCTTGAATAGACATTCTAATATATATTATCATTTTTCTCTCAAGAAAATCATTAGTTGAATGATGTAGTAGCTACTTTTCTGTTGCTGTGATTAAATACATGACCAAAAGTAATCTATGGAAGAAAGAGTTTATTTTGACTTATAGTTCCAGAGAGGTAAGTGTCTATCATAGTGCTGTGTGTGTGTGTGTGTGTGTGTGTGTGTGTGTGCATAGTGGGGGAGGAGTGTGGCATGGCAGCATGGCAGTAAGCAGCAGGTATTACAGCAAGAGCAAAGTCTTCAAGCACAAAAGATCATGTACTGGAAGGAGGGCTAGGCTAATGAACAGCCTGCCCCAGGGGATATACTTCCTCCAACAAGGCTATACCAACTCCTCAAAACAGTTCTACCGAGGACTAAATATGGAAATAACCTGAGTATATGGAGAGCACTCTCCTTCAAACCCCCACAGGTGGGAATATAATTTTCCCATATGAGAAATGGAAGAAGTTGGTAACTTCCTCTACACCGTATGACTAAGTGTTGTCTTAACTTCATACTCCATATTCTTTAGCTCAGTTACCAGAACAATGGTAAGATTTATGTTTGGTTTTTGTTTCAGGCAGAAGACTAATGTGTATTATTAGTAGAGCAAAAAAGTTGAGATTATGTTCATAGACTGATTTATAGGGAACAGGAAGCAAATTGAAATGAGGGATGTTTTAGATGCAGGGATATGTGTTAACTAGACAAGCCCATCTTTTGGATCTTTAAAGTTACTAAATTCCTAGGAATAAGTACCATAATCCTCATTTTTCAGCTGAGAAATCAGACATGGTGATGTTGTTACTTATCAAATGTCAAATACCTTGTAACAAACAGAAGTAGATCTCTGCTACTCCTGTCTAGTTGCACCATCCTGACCCTTTATAGAGAGATTTGAAGGAATGGTATCAAGATGGTATCATGATTGGTTGGAAAGTTATTCAATGTTTGGATATGGTTAATAAAAAGACATTGAAACTCACCTGAAACTTCTATAATTCTGTTATTTAGAAAGATATTCCCCTAGATTCATTGTGTTGGGTACCTGTTAGAATATGGAAATCCTGTTAGAAGTTTCTTCACTTACATTATTAAACTTTAATAGCATTTGTTGGTGTGTGTGTGTGTGTGTGTGTGTGTGTGTGTGTGTGTATGTGTGTGTGGTTTTTTTCAAGACAGGGTTTCTCTGTGTTCCTGGCTGTCTCGGAACTTGCTCTGTAGACAAGGCTGGCCTTGAACTCAGAGATCCACCTGCCTCTGCCTCCTAAGTTCTGGGACTAAAAATGTAGGTGGCCACTGCCCTAAAAATGTAGGTGGCCACTGCCCAACTTCATTTGAAAGTTCTTATAATATGAAAGAAACATTTGCTTATAATTTTATCATCCTGAAGTATAAAGATATATTTTGCTGTCCATGTTTTTTTTCTAATCCAGTTTACACCAATGTTGATTGGTGTGCTGCTTGGGAGTTAAGATATACATTTCTTTAACCTAATACCATCTATAAAGATTATACCCAGTCTTGGTGGAACATGCCTGTAATATCAGCACTTGAAACACTGAGGCAGAAGGATTACCTCAAGTTTGAGGAAAGTAATTTCAAGGCCAGTTCTGAACTTGTCTCCAACACATACCCCCCAAAATCATCATCATCAACCAAAGATTTCTCTATACTGATCTATTACTTTTTATAGTTATCACTTTGGTGAATATATTATTTCATCATTTACTTAGGCTGCAGTATAGCTACTAACTTCTTTGAGGAGCATTTGGTTTGTTTGTAATTTTTGTTTTATATGTTTTAAACCATAGTATTAAGATCAATTCTTTGTTAATAAGTATTTTTCTTTTATAAGATTGTGGATATTTTTTTAACATGAATCCTCAGAAATGGGGATTTTATCATGTTTATAATAACACAATTTGATTTGAAAACTAATAGGTACTCTGGATATATATTCCATTTTATTATGTATAATGCTAATGCCATCTTATACTTGACTCTCTGTTTGTATGTCTGTGTGTGGGGAGGGAGTGTATGTGCATAGGCTAGATGTTCATGTTGGGTGTTTTCCTCACTCATACTTCACAGTATCTTTTGAAACAGTTAATGAACCTGAAGCTAACCAATTGGCCATTCCATTTGGTTGATGAACTTTCAGAGTCCATATGTTTCTGTCTTCCCAGTACTGGGATTATAAGTGTACCCCATAGTACCCAGAGTTTAAGGGGATGTTGAGGATCTGAAATTAGTCCCTCATTTTTGTGTGGCATACATTTTACTGACTGAGCCATCTTCACAGCCTGGTTGCTTATAATTTCTTTTTTTTTATTAGATATTTTCTTTATTTACATGCAAATTTCTCCTTTCCCAGTTCCCCTCCAAAAAACAAACAAACAAACAAACAAAAACAACAACAAGAACAAACCCCTGTTGCCTCCCCCATCCCCATGCCTGCCACCCCACCCTCTCCCACTTATTGGCCCTGGCATTCCCCTACACTGGGGCATAGAACCTTCACAGGGCCAAGGGCCTCTCCTCCCATTGATGATCAAATTTGCGATCCTCTACTATACACATGCTGCCAGAACATTCAGTCCCACCATGTATAGTCCTTGGTTGGTGGTTGAGTCCCTGGGAGCTCTGAGGCTACTAGTTAGTTCATATTGTTGTTCGTCCTAAGGGGCTGCAAACCCTTCAGCTCCTTGGATCCTTTCTCTAACTCCTTCATTGGGGACCCTGTACTCAGTTCAATGGATGTCTGTGAGCCTCTACATCTGTATTAGTCAGGTATTGTCAGAGCCTCTTAGGAGATATATAATTTCTAAACTTTGTAACATATTACAAGAAGTATATATCAGAAGATTGCCTTGAGCTTCTTTGAAGTGGAGAACATAAGCTGATCAGTTTTGTTTAATTTTGGCTCTGGTTAGAGACTTGCAGAATTCCATTAGAAGAATTCTCTCACCTGTTTATAGGTGACCACTTCTGGCCTCTCAGCTCATCCTGATTATGTAGCCAGAGAGCTTGATGATTTATCTTGTTTTGAGACAAAGTCTTACTCTGTAGTCTAAGATGGCCTTGAATTAGTTTGATCTTCCTGCTTCAGCATCCCAGATGCTGGGCATACTGGTACGTGCCACTGTGACAGCCAAACCTGGTGACTTTTACTTGGTAATATATAAATCTTGAGATTTAAAGATTTAGCAGCCTTCCTTGAAACAGACATGTTTGTGTTTTTAAGAAAGTTTCTTTGAGTTACTATGATCTCTAACAGAAATCTGTTTTATTTGGTTTCAGGGATGATTGGATTTTTTTTCTTTCTTCTTCTTTGTTACTAAAATCTATG
>JADRCD010065227.1:0-11482 GCA_019843815.1 Montemys delectorum | reverse complement strand
CCCCCCAAGATCTCTGAACTTTATTATTTCAGGATATTTTTTTCCCTTGGCAGGTTTTAAAATACAAGCAACCTGTTTTAGGTTTGGGGTTTAAAAAACTTCAAGGCTCAGGGAGCACTGTGGTAGAAGAAGCAGGGGGAAAAGAGTGGAAGAGCCAAAGGATCAGGGATTCTGCTGTGAGATATTTATCTCCTAGATATAACAATAAAGCTATGCTACTTCAACAATATGGCTACTTAAAGAAGACATGAACAATAACAACACCAATAGACATGTGAATATGGAAGGTGAACTTCTCATGGGGCTTCATCCCTAGACAAAGAACTACAGGCAAATTACGGGAGCTGAAAGATGGAGAATTAGTCTCCCCTTGAGATGAGACTCTAATGATTACTCAACACCTAGTGGTCATCCCGAAATCATGTAAGTACAAGCAACACTAAACCGACTTAACAGGCTGCATGTGTATATTTATGGATAGGCATACACACACCAGTAATAATTAAGAAAACAGGGGCCATATTTGAGAGGACGTGGGACGAGTCCTGGAGGGACATGATGCCCTCTTCTGGCTTCCATAGGTACTAGGCATGGGTGTGGCTCACAGACATAATCCATGCA
The DNA here is from genome assembly GCA_019843815.1 of Montemys delectorum. Taxonomy (NCBI): domain Eukaryota; kingdom Metazoa; phylum Chordata; class Mammalia; order Rodentia; family Muridae; genus Montemys; species Montemys delectorum. The sequence goes on along the minus strand of JADRCD010065227.1, from coordinate 10,861 downwards.
GGCAAAAGCCCATATAAATAAAATAAAATAATCATTGTGATTGTTAATAATGCAAGTTTAAACTTAAAACAGATATTTAAGAAACAAGAAATAAAAAATTTAAACTGCTAACCCTTAAATATTGACTGATGTACAAAAGTGTGACTTCATTGATCACTGACTTGTTTGCTGTCCTAATATAATGCAGATGCCTTTGGTATCTGGACGCTAATATCAAGGTCTATGTGTGAGTGGCAGAACACCAGTGATCAAGTACCGTGCCTTCGATAAACATGGTTCCTGCCATGGTCTTATCCCCGCTCTACAACTTAGGTGACAGAAGATGGTGGCTCTTTGTCTTACATGCACACTAAGCCCTCATTAACATTGCACCAGACTTCACCAGATCTCATGAAGAAGGTGCTAGGGTCCAAAGAGAAGTGGGATGTGGGGAGACTGGATGCTTTCCACTCTCATAGCTACTTTCTTTGGAAATCATTTGGTCCTTGGGTTCTCTAGGTTTGGTTATTAGAACTGAGATGTCTGTGGTGGGATTAGAAGGCAGAGTTACTTACAACCTGATTAAATCCACCTTGTTAATTCTACACTCTTTCTGCAAGTCTCTGTGCTCTGCTACTATTGTAATCTTAGCTCAACCCACAGAACATAGACTGACAACAGATCGCTGCAGCAACATGAGGTTTATTGGTCCAACGCACGTGGCCTCATCCTCGCAGGGACAGGCAACCTCGAACTCAGAAAGCACACATCTTTTGTACTTTAACAGAGGGCAGATTTCTGCAACAGGGCTAGCTGGTTTACTCTGGTTGGTGGAATACAGGATAAAAGATCTCATCAGGCATTGGTTGGCTTGCTCAGGGGGCTGTTCTTGGTTTAGTCAACCAACTTCCCTATCCAACTCTGCACCGTGCCTTGAAAAGTCCCTGGGAAGGGGCTGAGTAACTAGGTGGTAGGGGGGGATTGTTGTCAGCAAGGTCAGGGTGACAGTTTGTGGTCTTTTTTGAAATTCACCACAGGGAGGGGTTGGGGGGTTCTTTCAAGATCAGTTCTTTCTTGTTTTGTCTTTACTTAGCTTAGTCAGAATGGCCTGGTCATTCTGTCTGAACATTCTGACCACCAAAACTTTGTTTTTACAACATATCTTTGGCTACCTCTGGAACACAACTTCTCAGTGCTTCTCAGAAAACACTTAGCCAAATGGCTGAAGCTGCTGCTTGCTACTGTAAAACTTTGTTTCCACACCACTTGCTGCTTTCCAGGAGCTGGAACATGGCTCCCTTTTTTCACTGTGAAACTTTATTTCTACTTTTATTTGTTTTTCACTTTATTATTTCACTACCACACTAGGGCCCTGGGACACAGTGATCATCACTAAACCAAGCAAACCTTACAACTTGTATACCTGCACAGAATCTGTCTAATTCCCCAGGCATGATTGGCAGTTCTTGTAACATACATACTAGTAACTTAAGGGAGATACTCAGATTTCTTTTTATTACTTGTGTGGAAACTTGAAATATTTTCTTATTAATAAAATCTAACTGCCACCACATCTTCTAGGGTAGAATTTTCCAGAACCTGGTACCAGAAATAGTACTTTTTATAGATATTAGCAGATGTTACTTGGAAGGAAGATGAGATAGTCAATTTATTCACCACAGGACTTTGTACATATCTGTTGTGTCCTCACAGACTTGAATATGCAAAAGGAGCCACTTTCCCACATTTCCAAGCTTCTTTCTCCATAAAATACATTATTAATTTTATCTTATCAGAAAATTGACCCATGGAACTCAGTGGCTCAATAATATTATTAATATGAGTTGAATGGTGCATTGTGTAATACTTCTAGTTAAAACTTTGGCATCCCCCTTTCTAGACCTATATTATAGAGCTATATTATACAAATGAAAGTTTTATTTAGTTAGTTTGCATATAAAACATTTTACATTAACTGACTCATAGAATGTATATGAATATATATATATATATATATATATATATATATATATATGCTTTAAAGCCAGACAAGTCTAGCCAACAAATCAATGCTATTGGGAGGTGGAGTTTCAGAAGTTAGTAGATAGCACCTTTTTCCATCTTGATTTAGGAACTTCTTTCTAGGAAGTAAGAGAGGTAAGCAGAAGGGGATAGACATCTGAGATTTACCTCTAACCAACATTAGAATTCCAGGTATAATTCAGACAGAGACAAGGCTGAGCTTCCTACCACTGGGCTCTAGAATCAACCAGGCGTAGCACTGAAAGCTGCTGGCCTCACCCATAGGCAAGGCCAAGGGAGCCCTGAGCATGGAGTCAAATCAGGACCACAGAGGCCCTAGGTTGTAATCCTTCAGCCGGAGTGACTTCTTCCAGCTTCCCGGAGAGGAGGAAAGGAGGGACATCAGTGGCCACAGGGCTTTTAGAAAAGTGGTCCCTTAGGGAAACTTGAGGTTGGAAGAAGGCAGTTCAAAACCCCATGCAACAATATTTTGTCTTTGTATCTGGTTACAAAGCGTTCTTATTTTTTATTTGCTTTCACTTTTATATGTTTAGATACAATTTGATATACTAATTATTTCAGTGTTGTGTTAATACAAACTTTTGTGACAACTTTTTGATTGATAATTTTATAAGTGTGTTTAATAAGTTTTGAGCATATCCACCTCCATTCCCTCCTCTGTAATTCTTCCCCTCCCCCCGCCTTTCACTTTACCCTCTCATGTATACTCCCCGTTCTTATAACCTACTGAGTCTACACAATGGACGGTTTGTCAATCATGACTGAAAAAAATCTTTAATTGTATATGTAACTAAATAAAAAGAGAAAAGAAGCATGCTGTATAGAATAAAAATAGACACTCTCATCCTAAGTCTCTTAAAACTGTACCTGCATGTTATCTTGTTACAGTGACTTTTTCAGAATATGTAGATAACATTTTAATTATTTCTTCATTCTGAATTTAAAGCATCTACGAATAATCAAATAAAGTTCCCTACCAACTTTTTGAAAAAATAAATCTTTTCAAAAGTAGTAAGTTTTTAATCCTTGTGAAATGTTCCATTCCATTAAATAAAATAGTGTTAGGCGTTGAAGAGATTTGCTTTAGCTTTTTCACAGTCATGGTGATCTGAATTTTAAAAGATTACGTTTTTTAATGTGCTAGACATTTTGAGTTGTTTTCGAAGTAGATTCTGTGTCTGAAGAAATCTTCTCATTTCTACAGCAGCTCCCGGGGAGCCAAGAAGGGGCTTCATACTGTTCATGAGTTTATCATAATTATTTATTTTATGAGGCAGCACCAGAAGCTCATCCCAGCTCACTCAGAGACTTGCGTCACATGTGAGTTGTGAGTCGATCTCTTTGAGGCATTCTGTTGATAGGGTTAACCGTATTGGTGGAAGACCAAGTTATTTGACACAAATAGCTTTTCAAGAAAATCATTATGCTAAATACTTAATAGAAGGATTTCATCTACATACGGCAGCAAGCGTAACCTGCTTTCAAGATGACATCACTGGGTGTCATGTGGCTCCTTATACATTCCAGCCTCAGTAAGAGCTAATCTCTGAGAGGCAGAAGAGTCTGGTCTTTGCTGTGAGGATCTTAAGCAGGCAGAATCTGGAACTAGGAGGAAGCAGAGCTGCCTGCACAGTGTGTATCGTGGAATTCCACAATGGAGCCTTGTGGAATTCTTGGCTTTATTTTCATATTTTTTTTAAGTTAATGAAGATGAAGTGAATCAAGTGTTTTGGATTAGTGGGGGCTTTTCTCTTCATAAAGATCAAGCACTTCTCTATTTGGACTTCTCTGTTCTCCAAGGAGCCTGGTCATCTTTGTGTGTTTTTTCCCCCCAATTTGAACAACGCAGACGAAAACCAGTCAGTTTCCTCTCTTGGGGAACTTACCTTTTTCCTTTAGTTTTGAAGATTTCTGCTCCAAAATTTGCTTTGAGCTGTCTGGGTTGTTAACTAAAGGGGAGACACCCCACATCGCAGCACGCGCCCATAGAAACCCTCCAGGTGACTTTACCTGCTAGCAAAGTGGCTCTCTCTGGATTCCTTTCCAAACCAGTTTCAGTGAACTGCACTTCCTTCTCAAATGGACGAGCGTAACTCTTCAGCACCATGGAGAGGTCTGAGCAGCGCTTAAGGGCCGCGTGGGACTGTGATCAAGGCAAGCAAGCAGACAGAGTAAGTTTTCCACATCCAATTTTGTATACTCCCCCGCCACATTCCAAACACGTGAGGAGAACCCCCAAGTCCAATAAAACCGGCACTATAAAAGATAGGTTCTTTACTGCATTTTAAAGTTTAGACACAACAGCGTAAATGTTCTTTAAGAGAGAGCTAATATGCTCATTTAAAAAAATATTGCATTCTTTGATGTGAATGTCTGTACTTTGAATTTTGAGAATGTAGAAAGTTAAAAATCCAACACCCATTAATTACACTGTAAATAGACAAACCAGATGTTTTGGAACTATCATTTTATAAACATACATAGATAGTTTCAAATGTGCAGTTTGTTGCTCTTTGTAAACAGAAGATTCTGAAAAGGGGTTTCTGATTTATCATTTTCCTGAAGAACAGTTAGACTCTTAGACCATAGGTCATAGTTTCCATTCTAAAACAGCACTTAGCTGTTCTAATGTTCAAGCACACAGGTGAAAGTTGTGACTTAAAGCCCTGGCATTTATTTGCATCAAGTACATACAGTGAAAACTGATGATAGTTATAAGCAGCTTTTTAAAAAAGTAAAATGATTAGATATGGGCTATTGAAATTGCTATTTTAGTATCGCTAGATATATTTGTTTAGTTTCAAAACTTTCAACTTAACAGTTTAATTCAAAAATTCAAAAAACAACAAACTTATTCTCCCCAAATCATTGTTTAGCCACTTCCTTACACCCTTAGAGAACTGTATATATAATCTCACGTAACCAAGGGAGAAGATTCTCTGAATTACTATCAATGATGACCCAGGCAGATATTCTTAATGGCTGTTCAGAGTCATGTAGGAGAACATAGAACCATTTAAAATATAATTTAAGAAATATCTTTTTTTTTCAGGCCAGTTAAATATAATTTCAGACACATATGCTGAACCCTTTACTTTAAAGTATAATGAAGATCTTTTAATGTTAGTATGATATAAAACTTACTTCTCTCAATGGTTCTTATATTTGAAAACATCAAGCATAGATATTGCTCTCTATAATCCATTATTTTCAGCTGAATTGCTATTCATCTTAACTCTTCAGTAACTTGGCACTTGCTTTTTTAGATAAATGGTACTTATTCTTGACAGTACGTGAAATGTGTAATTTTAAAAGGCATGACTTAATTTTGCCTTAAGGTGATATTGTTATATGTATTTTGTCAGCTTTGCTTAGGGGATACACTAGAGCTTTCCTAAAGTGATCTCAATATTGAAAAGAACTAAGCATTTTTGAAATGTGTGAAACCCAGCTTTATCACCCAGCTCTTTTAGTTCTGTTTGCTTGGATTTTATGCTTCTGCATGGATTTTAGGAGGAACTGGTGTTTTTCCACATAGTAAGTATACTTGTGGGACTTTAAGTTTTAATATCCTTTTCATCAAGATCTGTGTCTATTACCTAGTGGAAGTGGACCTTGGAGAAGTCTTTCTGAGTGGTGAGACTATCCTTTGATAATGCAATGTGAGGCTGGCGTCACAACCTGTGCCCGCCGTATGCTGTAAAGTTGGGTGTGTGATGCTTGCTAGATTCAGGGATCTGTTATCTGTCAATCTTTCCCTCTCTCTCAGTCTCTCAAGGACATGATGCAGTACGATATTGTCAGGAGTGTAACATTTTACATTTGTTCCTCTTTGGGAAACATTTTTGGTGATATATTTATAACCACAGCTACCTAGCTTAGACAGTTTGAGATATGGTTGTTTATGTATTTGCTTAACTAGAGACTGTTGCAACATGACAAACCACCAAAAGATGCTAGCTTCAGGTCTGATAGCCTTTCAATCATTATTGAAAGAGTGCAAATCATCCAAACAACAGAAGACACGCAGAGCTATTTAGACCGTGAGCGCTTCCCATTTTGTCCTTTTTCTTTTTCCTTTTTTTTTTTTTTTTTACAGCATTCTGTTGGTAGCAGATGTGTGTGAACAATCTTAAATTTAGTTGACTGGCATTTTGTTTTTCTTGCCAACGTAAAAATATGCTCACAGTCTTGTGGTCCACCCACCCTTGCAGGGCTCTATAACCTTTGACTGAAAAAAAAAATGGGTGATGTATCTGTTTAGCAAAAACCACTGTAGTTAAAATCCTTTGTAAGGATGCTGAACATAGATGGGGATGATAGATACATTTTCACTGTGGTTTTTAACCCTTTTAATCCTTCAGAGAAGTTGGTCTTAGAAATGATCCTTATAGCCTGGAAATGGTTCTTACTATTGGATCTGTCTCCAACAGAGCTTCTACTAGATGTAACATACTTGGAAGTTACAGTGACAGCAGAGTCCTCCTCATGGGGGAGACCTAGAAAGTAGGTTGGGGTAAAGGAAATAGCAATTTGCAAACTACTGGATTCCTGAGATTATTTATATTAGGATGTTGGTTGGTCCCAAATGATTTCTTGGCTTAATTTAAAAGCTTTCTGCCACTATGAATGGCACTCAATGAATGTTGAGGTCTTAAGATCAGAACCCAGACTTCCAGAGAATATCTCTGAACTTATGCATCAGTCTAGATTCACTCAGCTCTCACACATTGAACACCCATTATCTGCAAATCCTGGCACTGTGTATTTTGAGCTTTGGACTCAATTCTAAATGTGCAATTAACTTATATCATCCAAAGACAATATAAATGTTTGAAACAATTTGTACATTAAATAATTCCATGACATGACTTGATGCTACTACTCAAAATGTCTTGTATTTTGAAAAATCTTGGCCTGGGAATATTTCAACCGCTGGTTCTCCAGTGAGTTTTGTCTTGGCTGGTGAATTTTAATGCTATTCTTTCAGTTCCCCAGTTATACACATAAGAAACACTCTATCTAACTTTATCGTTCATGCTAAACCTACATAAATAAAAATATACTCATACAGTATAGATTTGGGATTTATATTAATCGTTATTAGAAATAATGGTGTCATCTGAACTGTTTCAGACAGTTGAACTCAAAAGAACTTAGAGACATCCCATGGAGGTCATCTATGCAGTTGAAAGATTAAAATAATGAGACCTAAGTCTCAATACTACGTTTTTCTCATTTCAACTTGTATTTCTCACATTGGATCCTATATGCGAACCTCACTCTCTCTCATACAAACAAACACCTAGAGATAAGTCAGAAACACAAGCCTAAAGCCAATCAGTTAGAGCTAGTCATCAGAGCGTACATACAGCACTTCCATGCCACATGACTTACTGCACACTCTGTGCTCTCATCTTACTTGAATTGTTCTTATATTATCTTATCCATGCTTTTCTGTACTCAACACATTGCCACGCACAGCCTGGCTGTGTTAAGAACATCTTTTGAGTGATATGCATTTAGACTCCAGCACTCTACAGTGTCACCTGCTTTAGACATCTCTAGGATGTGTCTTGGAGTCTTCATCTCTGGAGTTTATTCACCACGATGGCAGGGAAGAAACGTTTCTCTACTTGGATTTGTTTTGAGTGGGTTGGAATTGATAAGACTGTATGAGGAAAAACAAAGTATTGATACAGGTAGCATGTTGACTGTTCATAGTATATCAATATAGCTTTCCAAGTTATCCATGATTGCTTTCATCTAATGATTTGAGAGTAATTAGTAGACAAGGACAAAAGGCTTCAATGGCTTAGAGAAAGCTACACAACTTTTCCATGTTTCATCTGTATTGGGATTACAAGGACTGCAGATACAGGCACTGTATGTAACTTTACTTTGATTATTGACATCTTTGTGAATGCAATCATAATTCTAATTGAATACAGTTGCATTGGCTAAGTAGCCTTACCAAAAAAGTGTTAACTGAATCTGAGTGATATTGGGTCAAGTCTCTCAGTGCATGTTATGTGTATGGAAGTGTGCTCATGCAAGTGCATATGTGATCATGCTCCTATGTCCATGTGTGCATGTGCATGAGATGGACTAAAGACTCCCTAAGATCCTCTCTAACTTGAACATAAAGGGGAAGCAATATTGTCTTACTTAAAAGAGAAAGAGGTGGTGAGATGGCTCAGCAGTTAAGAGCTCCTGTGCTCTTTCAGAGGACCCAATTTGTTTCCTAGCACCCATGTGGAGAGCTTACAACTGCCTTTAACTTCAGCTCCAGAGAATCTGATTTCCTCTTCTGGCCTCCACAGGTACACAGGGCGCACGTGCACGCACACACACACACACACACAAAGAGAATAAAAATTTAAAAAATAGAAAACAAACCTTTATTCAGTTGCCCATTACTAGTTATGTACTCCGATCGCTGTATCAAAGTTAGTACTAACATGACTAACCGACTATTCCTGAGCCCTGAAGGAACCAACCATCTAAGGGGGAGTGAGAAAGAGGCAGATTGAGAAATGTTAAAATATACCTGATGCTTCTGTTTTAAACCTCAAGCGTTGGAAAACATCTAGGGAGCAGAGTGAGGTGTATCACTTGGAGCTGCTGGAAAAGGAAAACAATGGAACTAAAAAGGAACAAGCAGAGACAGAAATACAATTTATGTCTTTATTGTTTCTGCCATGGAGATGATGGGACATGTGGAAGAGAAACAAAAGCCTCAGTGGTTGTGCTCAGGGTAAACACAACCTCCTGCTGTCTGTTTTTATCCTTTGCCTGCAGCTGACCACTATGTGCGCCTATTGCTAATGGTAGCCCAGAGAGTCCTACCTGCCAACACTTCCTTACTTCCTTATTATAACTAAGAGGAATTCCGAAGCTGTATGCTATCAATCCATAAGCCTTGCTCTGAAAGAGAATCTCTTGATTAACAAACTGCTTGATTAACAGTTTATCTCTTTGTTTTTAAGATACATGGCATATTTTGGGCTCAGTCACAACAAATAGAACCCCCCAAACATTAGTTAATGTGTGTGTGTGTGTGTGTGTGTGTGTGTGTGTGTGTGTGTGTGTGTAGTCCAGAAGAGGAAATTGAATTCCCTGGAGATAGAGTTATAGGCAGTTGTGAGCTACCAACATGGGTTCTGGGAACTAAACTGGGTCTTCTGAAAGAGCACAGGAGCTCTTAACTGCTGCGCCATCTCACCAGTTCTTTCTCTTTTAAGTAAGACAATATTCCTTCCCCTTTATGTTCAAATTGGAGAGGACCCTAGGGATTATTTAGTCCACCACATGCACATACACACATGGACACAGGAGCATGAGCACATACATGATTGCATGGGCACACTTCCATACACATAACATGCACTGAGAGATTTGAGACAATGTCATTCAGATTCTTATTAACTAATAATCTTTGGTAGGGCTACTTAGGCAATGCAACCATATTCAAGTAGAATTATGATTGTGTTCACAAAGACAACAAATAACGAAAGTCTGCAATGCTCTAATGATCATGAAGGTCAGAGGACAACTTTTGGGAGTCAATTCTTACCTTCCATCTTGCTGAGGCAGGGTCTCTCTTGTTTCTGCTGCTGCTCTGCGCCCTTCTGGAAAGCGGGCTTGTGAGCTTCTGGCCAGTTCTCCTGGCTGGTCCTCTCATCTTGCTGTAGGAATGCTGGGATTACAGGGTCACATTCACATCCATCTTTGTGCACAGGTTTGGGGATGGAACTCAGGTCACCGGTCTTCGGTGGCTAACATCTCTGTCTGCTGAGCCATAGCTTTGACCCAGAGGTTTCTTTTATAATTAGATGTTAGCACTGTACTGATGAAAAGTCCTCGGAGCAGTATCTCCTCCTGCAGTTCTTCAGAAAACACAGGATAGCATGAGTTCTCCCTTCTCTAGCATACAGTTCTCAAAGCCGACATGCAGTTACCTTCCTTCCAGAAAACCAGGAGTGACAACACAGAGGACAGAGTGGTACATGTGGAAGGCCTGAGTGAGTGATCCTCTTTGGAAAGCATACATCCCACTGCCCTCATATTACCCCTGACTGACCCAGACCCACAGCACACCAAACTGTAGGGAAGACTCAGAAATGCATTTCTCTTTTTTTCTTTTTTTTTTAAAGACTTATTTATTAATTAATTAATTAATTAATTTATTTATTTATAATAAGTGCACTGTCACTATCTTCAGACACTCCAGACACTTAGATCTCATTATGGATGCTTGTGAGCCACCATGTGGTTGCTGGGATTTGAACTCAGGACCTTCAGAACAGCAGTCAGTACTCTTAACCGCTGAGCCATCTCTCCAGCTCCCAGCAATAGGAAGAGGGACAGAATTTTAGAGCACTTAATACTTTCTTCCACACCTTGAACTCTGTTCTATGTCTGCATTAGTCTGTCAGGTAGCTAAATACGGAAGCTGACCCTGGTTAATTTCAGACAAAAAGTGATGCATTTAAAACAGGAATTCTGGGAGATGAACCTCAAGACTTAAGTGGGAACTAAAGAATTTGATTATTCAGAACCTTAGGCACGGACAATATTGTTGAAGTACCCTGGATGCAATGCCCATGGTATTCTAAAGTGCTACTTGTTTCTCTGAGAGACAGTTTGTTCAGATCAAAGATTTTAGCATCACCTGGATTAGCTTGCTAAAATGCAGGAAGAGGAAGATGTTTCTGTGGGGCTCTTTTTCCAAGTGTAACTTCCATAGTAGGCTCTGTAACCCCAAGAAAGGGGAACTCACACCACACACACACACACACATACACACACACACACACACACACACACACACACACAC
>JADRCD010065214.1:0-14992 GCA_019843815.1 Montemys delectorum | reverse complement strand
ATATATATATATATATATATATGTATATATAAGTGAGACTTTGTCTTCCCCAAAACAAAAAGACTCGAATGTTATAAGTGTAGCTATACATGCGTATGTGGGTTATCTCTGGAGTATCAGTTATGTATGTTTTCATACATTTTTGTGCATCATGTATACATAAAATTGTGTTGTAATGTATTTCTATGCCATGATGAATGTAAATGTAACTTTATGAATCTGGTAAACATGAATAATTATACATTTAACTTTCTCTAAATGAGGTCAGTAGACACATTTTTATGCTTTGAGGAACTCATACAGTAGGATTATTTATAATATCTCCTGTCTCATAAATGACAGAACCAATTATATTTCTAAAAAACACAAGAAATGTGTATAGGTCTTGTCAGTAAGTTGTAGTTCAATAAACAGATAATGGATATATTTTCATGCTATTAGAATATGTCAGATACCTATTAGGAGGTAGGAGGAGCAGGAACTTAAGACCATCTTCTGCTATATAACATATTCGAGGACAATATGCGACATGGTCTATTAATAAATATAAATACATAAATAAGTGTTCACTTACACAGGATCGACAGTAATTAATGTTCCACCTAACCAAATTGGAAAACCTCCATTGCATGATGCTTTTAGGAGGGTCCTCAAAAGATATTGTCTCAGTAATGTAGGAAATTGACTGTAGAATGAAAGCAATTTTAGATTTGCCAACCTCAGGTCTTCAAATAACTTAAATATTTCCCCTAGCAAAGCCTAGACTACCTAAAGACTACAGATACATCTATTAGCCAACAATAATGTTTACCATATGTAGAATTAACTGAAGATTCAGTATATTAGAATACACAGAAACAGGGAGATGTATACCTCACATTTCAAAGAGGAAATAAGGCACCTTCAGGAAGAGAGATAGGTCTAGAAGACTAATTAAACTACTGTTGTTATCACATGAGATATGTTTATGAAGATTAAGAAGCAATAGAATGAGACAAATGGAAGCTATTTTTAATGGTTTGTTTTGAAATTCTAGAAATGTAAGAGTATATGAAATGATGGTTGGGTGTGGTGTCTTAGAATTTCGAATTATCCAATTGCTAAAATCAGAGGGACAGAAAATATGAAAGGCAGATAGGGGATGGGGGGCTATTCTGTATATACAGGGAAATAAGAGTGAGGTACCTCAGTGGGAAAAAAATGGAAATCAATGAAGCCACATCGTTAAGCGCTTAAACTAAAAATAATCTGAGTTCTAGGGATATAGCTTACTTAATAGAGTGGTTATCTAACATGAGATCCTGTGTGCACTTTTCAGTACTGCATAAACCTTGTGTGGTGTAGCACATTTTTAATTCCTGTTTTCAGGAGGTAAAGGCAAGAAGATATGAGGTTCAAGGTCGGCCTCCAATACCAAGCAATTTTGAGATCCTGCTGGCCTACATGAAACTGTCTCAAAAAAGCCAGAAAACAAAGCCTCCATGGTGACTTTAACTGGTTGGCCTTGTGCACAGACCTTATACCTGTTTCTGGATCCCACAAGGTGGCAGGAGAGAACCAACTCTAGAGAGCTATCCTCTTATCTCCAGGCACATGGAAAGTGGGGCAGAGAGGGAAAGGGAAAGGGAAGGAATGAAGAGAGAGAGAGAGAGAGAGAGAGAGAGAGGTGGGGGAGGGAGAGAGGGAGGGAGGGGGAGAGAGAGAGAGAGGAGAGAGAGAGAGAAGTAAACTTTAAAAATACCCATAAATGTTAAAGAGGAATAAATAAATAAATAAATAAATAAATAAATAAATAAATAAATAAAAGTGCAATGAAATCTAGTTCTTGACAACCAAATGAGACATGAGACCTTGGTGGAGCCCAAGGTTATCCTGGAATACATGAGAGTTTGTTTTGAAAAAAAAAAAAGATCAACCCAAATTCCTTATCAAAAATGTCAAAGCAAAATAAATGTAGTTCACTTATGAAAGAGAAAAATGTTTCAAAAACATTCCAGCAGCAGGTGTACTCTATTAAGATTATTAAAGTTCTTTTTAGAGAAGAAAAGAATGAAAGCAAATTGAAATATGGAGGTTGTAATAGTAAAAATTATACTGGAAATAGTACATCTGTGGGCGATAAGAATAAGGATCTTTTCCATTAAAAAAATCATATTAAAAATCACTCCTTAATTTTTTAATGAAAATTTATTGAAAGCTTTAAAACGTAATAAGACCGTTGTTTAGTAACAAAATAAAGGCTAGTGGAAGAAGAAATTAAAGGATATCATTGGAAGATACTTTCTTGTGAAATAATATCATATAACTTACTACAGTGATAAGTTCAACAGGTATACCACCGTCTCCAAAGAGTTAACTAAAATAGGGGAACAAAGGATGATGACCCAATAAGTTAGAATCACAAAAACATTTAGTGAATACAAAAACTAATAAAAAACCAAACAAAGAATGGGTTGGACAAATACACAAATAGGGAACAATTAAGGACATTATACACTTAAACTGAACCATATTGATGTTTATGTCAATTGAAAACTGTCAAAATAGGCCATCTAAAAGGCATAAACTGCCTACAAGTAACTTAGTTTAATTTTGGTTTTTCAAGACACGGTTTCTCTGTGTAGCCTTGGCTGTCCTGGAACTCACTCTGTAGACCAGGCTGGCCTCGAACTCAGAAATCCGTCTGCCTCTGCCTCCCAAGTGCTGGGTTTAAAGGCATGTGCTACCACTGCCCGGCATAACTTATTTTAAATACAAAGCCATACACATATAAGTGAATGAAAAAATATACCATGAGAAGAAAGCTATGTTATATCAATATATCAGATAAGAATTAAAAAGGAAAAAATATTACTAGGGATGAAGATGGCCATTCTTTTTAATAAAGGGAACAATTAATTAAAATATAAAATGTTTAAACAATTTGTATAAAATAATAGCACTCTAAAATTTGAAACAAAACATAAAAAAGACACAGTGACAATTGACAATTGTATTCTGAGAGCTGATTACCTTTTCTTAGTATTTGCTACAAATATAGAGTCAAAAATCAATTACTTTTAAAAACTTAAGTTTTAAGTCTCAGTCAGGTTAACTTAGTCGATTAGTATACTCCATGAAACAATAACAAAATACATGTAATTCTAAGGTGCTCATAGAAATCTAATCAACATGGACCATATTTAAGGATATAAAACTGTCAAAGATCAATAAAACAAAACAAACAAAAACTCCTAGAAAGGATGTTCTTTGGTCATAATACAGTGAAATTGAAAATCAGTAATTGAAATATTTGGGAGATCTCTAAATTTTGGGAAACAAAACATTATACCCACTACCTGGAAAAAGAAGGAAGTAACATTTAAAGTTAGAAATATATGAAACAGAAAAGAACGTATTTAAGAAGTCAACATGCTATCTTTGAGAATTCTATAAATGTATATAGGACTGTAGCCAGAAATCTGATGAATTAAATATAAAGTAAAAAACTATTAAAATGATTCCAAATAAATTGGAAAAATCCTAGGTATGGTTGTCCACACCTATAGCCTGAGTAACTGAGGGACAGATTCCAGAAGGTCTGGAGTTCGATGTTACCCTCAGCTATATGTGATTTCGAAGGCATCATGAGAGAAAAACATACATGTATTCATCAACTATTAAATAAACAAATCAACAAGTAGGAAAGGAAGTCTCAAAGAACAAAATGTCAGAGTCAAAAAATGATTAATTAATATATATTAGTTTAATTATCTCTGTATATTTAATACCAGTGTTCTAATAACTCAAAGACATTGACTGCTTGCCATGTGATGGCAACACATGCCTTAAACTTGGGAGAAAGAAGCCTGCATATCTCTGAGTTGGAGGCCAGCCTGGTCTACAGAGTGAGTGAGGACAACCAGGCCTACACATAGAGAAAGCCTGTCTCAACAAACAAACAAACAAACAAACAAACCAAAACCAACCAACCAACCCCCCCAAATTAAAACAAACAAATAAAAAAGACTTAAATTATCTGCTTTATAAAAAGGATCCACATTATATTGTAGTAACAAATTAGAAGTAAAACAACAGAAAATGTTATATTGAGACACAGACATACTAAAAAACACCCTCCTGAAATAGATTAATATCAAGCATAGTTGAATGGAATCCAAGGAAAAACACAAGGAATATAGATGGCCTGTAGAAAATGACTATTGAATAAAAGTTCAATATAACAAAATATATGACAACGCTCAAATGTCCATGTGCTGAAAAACAGATTTTTAAAATACATAAAGCCAAGCCTGATATAAATAAAAATAGAAAAAAGTCATAACTATACTTGAAGACTAATTCTTTCAGTAACGGATTTAAAAGATAGTCAGAAAAATAACTATATAGAAAGTTTAAACAATAATATGAGCCATTGTAGTCCCATTGATATTTACAGAAACATTCAAGCAACAGCAGAATACATAGCTCTTTAACTGTACATGGAACATTTAGCAAGAGGGGTACATAAAAATTAAAACTCGAAGAATTTTGTAAATGAACAAAACCAAGCAGACTCAGAAAGAAATCAGAATTTAGAGAAATGACTGACTATATACGGTTAAGTTCCCCCTTTTTAACTCAAAGTATATGTTCTGCTTTCTCAAGTAGAAATCAATAGCAAGAAATATAATACTTGTTTATTTTAACAAAACTATAAATTAAAGGACTTTGAACGTACTGTAAACTGAAAGGTAACTTTAAATTGTTGCCACAATTTGTAGACCATGAATGAAATACTTCTTAGAAATTGAAATGTATAATGGTAATTGCTTATATTTGTGAAAAATATAACTCAAAACAATGGTATAAGATCTTCCCTAAGAATCTGTTTTAAGTGTAAATTGAATCCAAACAAAGCAGAATAAAGGGAAGAGCAAGCAGTAAATAGTTAGAGCAGAAATTAAACATAAATGTAAATGAAGACAGAAAAACTTTGACAAAAATCAATGAAGTGAAAAACTAGTTCTTTCAGATCAATATAAGTGATAAACTTCTTGCCAAGCTCACAAGAAAGAGGAAAGAAACACATTACCAATACCAAGAAGGAAAAGGATAAATCATTGCAGACTCTATAGTCATTAGACAAGTAGAAAGGAAATGGAATAAATTCACGCTTTGGAATTCAGCAATTTAGATTAAATGAACCAATTCCCTGAAAAACAGAGGGCCAAAACTCAGTCATTTAGATAATATAGGAATATGATTTGCAGTTTAACACTTCATAGTGATGGCAACCATGGTTTTATTTTTAACATTTGTATGTGTGTGTTTGTGTGTGTGTGTGTGTGTGTGTGTGTGTACATATGTGGAAGTCGAAGGATATTTTTCAGGAGTCAGTTCTCTGCTTCTACAATATGGATCCTGGGGATCTAAGTCATCATGAGGCTTGTTGGCAAGTACCTTTATCCTCTGAGTTATCTTGCTTACCCTCTATAGTTTTATTTGGCAATTTTTAAACAAATATTTAAAATGAAATATAGCAGTTCTATGTAATCTCTTTTAAAATATATATAGAAAATCTATTTTGTTACTCATTAGCATAGTAGCAATGCTAAGCATAGCACAAGAGAACCAGAAGTATCCTCCAGAATAGAGACTCAAAAGTGGTGATAGAAAGTGTAACCTTTAATTGAATATTGCATTTGAAAGCGTATAACTTAGACACTTAAGCACATGACTCAGCAATAGCACTTCTAGGTATTTATGCCAAAGAAGTGAACACTTATTGGTATGCATAAAATTGCACATACGTTTTCTTAGCCACGTTATATATAATTGCCAAGAACTTGGAAGAACCCAGATGTTCATCAGGAAAGGAATATTTTAAGGAAGGTATATTCACATTAATGAAATAAACTTCTGAAAGAAAAGAGCAAACTATTGAAAACACAAATAAGTCTGAAATACAATATGCTGAATGAAAAGAGCAAAGCTCAGAAGACCGTGCTATATGATGTCATATACTTGGAATTCTTAGTAGGTGACACAAACTGGGGTGGCTGGAGGCATTGTTTACAAAGAGGTAGTGTAAAGAAATATTTGAGAGAGCTTGAAATATTTTATATTTTGACTGCCATGATAGAGTTATGACTATATACATTTGCTTTACTACAACCAGTCTTTCAAAAGAATGAGTTTTGCTACATGAAATTTAAAACTGAATAACAGTAATGTGTAAAAAGGATAATTTTAATATAGTCATATTTGTTGAAGATGTATATGGCTTTTATTAGTCCTGACTCCATTTTATAAACAAAATACCAATGGCTGACCTAAAACTCAAAATTTTAATAATAAAAATGTATTATATGTGAATTAGAGATAGATTTGTCTAGTCATCTTATTATAAAAGTTTCAAAGAGTGAATAGTTGTTAATGAATTTTCAGATAAGTTAAGCAGTGAGAACATTATTTAAATATTGGGCTTTAATTATGTGATTTAAATATGGCATCAAATATGTAAAAGCAGTATGATATCATGATTTATCTGAAATATTTCCACCTGAATATACAGCCTTGGGTATTAGGACTATCTAAGGAAGCAGTCATTTCTAGAAGATGTATGCCTTAAGTACTCCTACAGCAACAAATTTTAAATATTTAGTCATTGCTCTGGTGGTTTGAATATGATATACTGAGCATAATTTATCTTTTCTCATTAACTCAGAGTCCTTATTAAAACACTGAATCTTGAAGCTAAAAAGAACATGAGAAATTTGATCCTTGAAATTAATAATTTAAGGGCTTATTTATATTAACAATACAAATTACATTGTTGAGAATTTGAGAAAGTGAACTCAAATTTCTGTCTTGTAGGAACTGAGATTAATTAGCAGGCAAGTCAAATTGTGCAGCCTAACATTTTACAGACCAGGAACAGTATGCTCAAGGAAATTAAGTGATTTGCTGAATAGGAAGCAGATCAGCTTAAGTAGCATACAAGCTGTCTTATTCCTATGGTCTGGTGTGTGTTGGGTGGATGAGAAGATGCATAGAATATAAAACTAGAGAATCTTGAGGTAAGGCCAAATGGTCTGTGATTTCAATAATTAGTCACTCAATTCAGAACTTCTTTCCATGCAAATCCAATGACTGATTCCATGGAACCAATGGCACGCCATTTTGTTTTTTACATAGATTATTTTAAAAGAGATATTTCTGATTATTGCTCTGTAAATGATTACCAATTTTTAATAGTTCTTTTTTATTTTATTTTATTTTTATTAGATATTTTCTTTATTGACATTTCAATGATATCTTCTCTCCTGGCTACCCCTCCAAAAAAATATCAAAAACAAAATCAAAAACAAAAAACAAACCCTGTTTCCTTCCCCCTCCCCCTGCTTACCACCCCACCCTCTCCTGCATCCTGGCCCTGGCATTCCCTTACACTGGGGCATAAACCTTCACAGGACCGAGGGCCTCTCTTCCCATTGATGACCGATTTTGACTATGTGTTCTCTTAATATAGACAAACATACCTATGATGGGTTAAAATAATGACAACTTATCCAGATGGGTTATTTAAAAGAAAAACAGCTGGGCAGTGGTGGCGCAGGCCTTTAACCCCAGCACCTGGGAAGCAGAGGCAGGCGGATTTCTGAGTTTGAGGCCAGCATGGTCTACAGAGTGAGTTCCAGGACAGCCAGGGCCACACAGAGAAACCCGTCTCAAAAAAAAAAAAAAAAAAATAGAAAAAAGGAAAAGAAAAAACATCCTCTTCCAGCAAAGTATCTTTTTGCTGTTAGTGGTGAATTTAGGGGATAGACTTAAAAAGTCCTTAGCATTTCTATAGATGTGTTTGGTGTTCAGCCACTTGCATTTATTAGCTTATTAGTTATCAGTGGAGAAGTCCAGCTGTTCTTTATAAGGTAAGTGTAGTGATTGTAGCCAGCTAATAGGAAAATAGTTTATCCTATATTTCTAGGGAAGTATGCTTGCACTTAGGTATCAACTGCACCTTGCACTGTAGGATTTTACTGTAGATGTACAGGAAAGGATCAGAGTGATTTTCCTAATTATGCATTCAATAATTTGAATTCACCACCCTCAGAATCCATTCCAGGGTCCCTTGCTTCTAAATCAGATGAGGTATTTCAGGTATTTGACTTCCATCTTCTGGATCTTCTTCTGATTGTGGTTGAACCATTTAGGGTAAACTCTGAGAGTTGGAACCCATAATAGTACCAATTGATTTGATGGATACTGTCCCTATCTACTGTTGCAATCATCCTTGAGTGCTTGGTCAAGTTGACATTCACATTACTGAGCATTCTTCTGTACTCTCCTTCAGAAAGTTAATGGAGGTCTTTATTTCTGGATGTTCCTGAAAGAAACTCTACATTCATTTCTCCTGTGGCCTCTCCTACATTTAATTTCCCTTAATCATATCTCTTAATACTTAGAGAAGGGTTTTTGTGAGCAAGGAACAAAGTTAAAAAAATAAACAAAAACCAATAACATACTGCAGTGTATGGTTAGACTTTATGATTCATTTTTTATTCGATGGATTTAATATTATAAGTATTGAGAGCAGGGGGAAATAATTTGTATTTCGATATTGAAAACCTTGATTGCTTCAATATACTGTATACTAGGGAAAATGTTTAATTTGACTGATAATATTTTGGTTATGGCAATTTTCTAATTTTAAGGAATGACTTCCTCAAAAACTTCTTTCTATGCACCAAATTTTTAACAGAAATCCGAAGTTCCCTTAATCAAATTACAAATGCCCTTTTAAAAAGTGCACTACTATAATTCATCCTTTAAAAATAGTGTTTGACCTGCCATTTTCTTGGGAGATACACAAAATTGCTAGCCCTTTGTATTAACCATCTCACCCATTGTCAGGAAAAGCAAACTTACGGTGTCTGCTTTTGATGGTGTCAATTTAATTGAAAAGGACAGAGTTCTCACGTGGTTTTAGTAGGTTATACTCAGTTTGAATTTCCATTTAGCTACTATAGTTATTAAAATAATTATTTTGGGTAGTATTACACACATATAGCAATAGCACTTTCATGGCTATTAACCCCTTCTAGTTGTTTCTTAATGAAATGTTTCGTTGAGCTGAGGGTGTTTGTGACCCCTTGTAATCCTAGCATTTGGTAGAGGCAGGAAGATAAGGAGTTGGAGGCCAGCCTGTACTACATGAAAACCCATCTCAAGAGCAAAATCAAAATAAACATAAAATTAAAAAGACAAGTTTTTAAATATATGATAAAATTTCTCGTAGCTCAAGATGAGGGGAGGAAAAAAAGCCCCCTTTGTTTCCGAGCACAGCTTCTGACTGTTAAGACATATGCCAGATGCTTTTCTTGAGACAGAACAGTGAGTGTCCCTGTTGATAATTGACTGTGTATGGCTAACACCATCTCTGGCTTTACTAGCCATAAATATTTATTTCTGTGAAAACCGTTTTTCCCTATGTACTGACACTAACCAGATAAGAGCTTGACTCTTTTCTCTTTTTCATTTTCTATGTTACTGTCTTTGAAATTTGTGCTTTTCCAAGCAAATTAAATGTTTGTATATATTTTTCAGGGGAAAGCTGTCTCCCTTTAGCACACAAATTACTGCCCACTACTGAGGATTAATTAATTTACATAAATTGTGCAGCTGAGAAACACTGAAATTGTATCAAAAAACAAGTATTCAAAATCTACACCTACCAAATTTTTATTCCAATTTTCAGAGTATCTTCTTTTATTTTTAGATGAATCTACGTTCTGTATTTACTGTAGAGCAACAAAGGATTTTACAGCGTTATTATGAAAATGGAATGACAAATCAAAGTAAAAATTGCTTTCAGCTCATATTACAGTGTGCACAGGAGACTAAGCTGGACTTCAGTGTAGTCAGGGTAAGTATTGAGGTCTTACACTTGAATTTATAGCTTTTTATTACAAATGATATTTGCTTACTATAAGAAAAAAATATTCAGGGTATGAAGTCCTAACTTTATACGCAGCTTCATTTCCCTGATATAAAAAAATACTATTTTGATAAAAAGAGAAACCACCTAGCATCTATTTATTTTTATAAATACCTTGAAAATACTAAAACCCTTGCATTATGAACATATCTCTTACATAAATCTTTGAACTAATAAATACCGTTAACATGATTAGTGAAACAGAGATTTTCTGAAGCAATTACAATTACCTAGCTTTTTTGTTGTTATATTCAGAGTTTTTCCTCAGACAGTTAGAATTTGAGAGTTTATCTTTTTAGGAAAGTACAATTGGTTTTATGGATATATTTTCTTTCTAAGTAAAATGCATATGTTTAATGGTTAGCAAGTATGAGACAGGGAATTCCAAAGGAAGAAATTATTATTGCAACCATTCTTATTCTGTGTAAAAATAAAATCAGAGCTACTCCACATCCCTGAACAGCAATAAGGTAATAGAGAGGAGGCAAGTGATCAATCTAACAGAACTAGTGACTTCTTTTATTGGATGCATCGGTCCTTTCATGTTTATTTAAACATTCTACAAATCTTTTCGGTGTGGAACCCTACTGATTCAAAGATTAACAACTTTCCTGTACGTGACATTCACTAGGCTAATTTTTGGAAAAGAGGAATATATGTTTTTTAACTTTATTTTGCTGTACAATTGTACCTTCAAAGACACTAGAGAAGATCTTCAGATAGAACGGTTTCAAATTTATTTAAGAGCTTAAGAATTTATTCACTTTCAAATAGGAAATTATGCCATGACTTATAGGGAAAGTATTCTTATTGTCTAAATCAACTCTCAAATCTACATTTCTATAAAAACTAGAAATAATCTCCTTTTGGTAGCTCTAACTGTACCATTTAAATTAAAAATAATAAAATATTTCAAATTGAGGAGCGTATACTGTATACAAATAAACTTTTTCCAACACCTGCTCTTTCCTTGGACTTCCCCCTTTGTCTCATCATTACTTTGAAGTAAGTCACCTTCCCAGGCAGCTGAAATGTGGACCATCTTTTATATTTCAAATGCATTATTGAATTCTTCCCCTCATAACTAATACTATTACATTTGAATGTAGAAATATATTTTTACTGCTCATGGAGTGAAAATCTAAAACAATGATAGTATAGGTTTCAATTATTAGAATACAGTATTGTGATTTTAATATTGTGTAGGTATAAGGACTTGCGTAAAACCATCAATTTTCTTCATTCCAGGAAATCATCAGTGGTATACAAAGTCAGTATTTCAAATCTATATCCCAATATTCATTCTTTTTCCACCCAGACAAAGGCTCAGCAGAGAAGTTTATACATTTTTAAATCTACAATCTCCCCCATCTTTTACCATTTATGTATCCCACTTGAGAGAAATCTTTATTATTTTTATTATGTTACTGTTTTTCTGAAGAATTTTAAGTATTATGTTAAGTATTTACTCTGTATATGAAGTAAACTTACAAGGCTGACTAAAACATCCAAGTAAAAATTATCACTATGAAGTAAGTAGATTCTTAAAGAACACTGAGATATAGAAAAAGGTAAAGTGATTTAAAACATAAAAGTATGAAAATACTATAGTGAAACCCATTTTTTTGGGGCTAACCCTTCAAAACTGAAGGAAAAAAATGATCTGACATTAAGTAGTGATAATGATTATAAAATGCTGATGATATTAAATTCTCTGTACTAAGAAAAGAAATTTAGAGGTAGTAAATTTAAAAGATAGAGCTGCAAGAGAATTTTATGACCTCCAAATATTGGCAATTCAAATATTTTCCTTTCTATTTTTCAATGTAGAGTCTGCTTGCTAGATCATCACCTTTAATTCTCATTATCTTAGTTTGTCTGACATGTTTTTCATTTTCCTTTTGATGAATGAGGCATTTTACAAGGAGTGGATATTTGTATCTGATAAGCACTGCTACATTTTAGATCTTATATCTGAACAGCTTTGGGTAAGGTTTGATTTTTGTAGCCCTCAATGAAGTTTCTTTATTTACAACATTTTAGGTAGAAGTATTTCTTAAGTACATATTTTTGTTCTTTTCTTTGCTAGGAAAGTTGGAAAATAATTGTACTCTTAAGTTTTTGTAGTGATTTCTTATTAAGAGTTTATTAGCATATGTCAATTATACTTAATGAATTTCGTTATGTTGTTTTTATGATCCCCCTTCTGGATCAAGAGTGTTGTAAGTTTTTTAAACACTCTGGCTTATTCAGTGCACTGTTGAGCTGGGTGTGGTAGTACTCACACAGAACGGCAGCATAGGGGAGGCAGAGGTAGGAGAGTCCCTACAAGTTCAAGACCTACCTGTCCACGTAGCCCAACCCTGTGTCAATAAAGAAGCTGTACAAAAAAATATTAACTTTGAAGATTTAAGAAAACAGGTATTGCTGTACAAAAACAATAAATCCCAACATTTTACAGAATATGAAGTCTGCAGAAAAATACCCTCCACAAAAATAAACAAGTCTTTAAGGTTGTTTGGATATTCTAAGTGTTTATAAACCAGACAACTGTGAATTTGATTATATTAGTAAGATGGTTGATTAAAATGCTAATATACAGTAATATAGTCATAGTTCTTTCTTCTTTTTCCTCCCTCCATGTCCTCCCATCTATGCCTCCCTATTCTCCTTCAAATTCGTGGCTTCTTTTTGCACTTGTTATTGCATGCATATAATTATGTATATGCATATATATTTCTGACTGTATCCTGTCCAGTCTGTATAATTTTACTTGCATGTATGTTTCTAGAAGTCTGGCACTGGACAAGCAATTTGTGTGTTCTTCCCTCGGGAAGACTACCTCTCCTGCTTCCAGGTTTAATCAGTTGCCTATAATTCTTTATATACCATTAAGACCTAGTGTTTTTTTAAAACAAGCACTCTAAAATCAGGTGTGCTTGGAGACACGCCTGTTATCCTAGCACTTGGGAGAAAAGAGCAGGGAGGTCTCAGGAAGTCCAGGTCACCTGTGGGTACATAACATGTTGAGGCCATCCTGACCAGCATAAGAGCTGGTCTCAAAAAACATAAGCATTAAGTATACAATGAGAATTCTTCAGGACTAAAATACAAACCTTACTGCTAATATTAGGTGATTTTTTTTTTATTTTGAGATTATAATGCTCCCACAAAATTTATCCCAAGTATTTTATTTCAATCAACTGTGAAACATTTTTCTTGTCTGTACTAACAGTTTTATTTAAATCAGCAGTTTGAAGTAGCAAGGCATAGTTATATACACCTGTGACTTTAACATATGGAAAATGGAAAATGGTTATTTAGAGATTTGTGCTTTATAATAAATTCAAGGGGAGCTGGGCAGTGGTGGCGCACGCCTTTAATCTCAGCACTTGGGAGGCAGAGGCAGGCGGATTTCTGAGTTCGAGGCCAGCCTGGTCTACAGAGTGAGTTCCAGGACAGCCAGGGCTACAGAGAGAAACCCTGTCTCGAAAACAAACAAACAAACAAACAAAAAAAACAAAAACAAAAAGAAAACAATTCAAGGACAGTCTGGTTACGTGATACCCTGTCTTAAAAGAAATATGAATCATGCATATGAACTAATAAACAATAATGGTAGTATAGTTTGTAATTTAAATGTATCTCAGATGCATAAATACAGTTAATATACTGATTTTTTAATAATTGGGTTAGAAATATAGTTCAGCTGATAGACTACTTGCCTAGAATGTAATCAGCCCTGGGTTCTATCTTTATCACCACATAAGTTGGGTGATGTGGTGAGCCCCTGTAAAAAGATAAAGGCAGGGGGAATCATAATTTCAATGTTATCCTTGGCTACATAGGCTAGCCTGGGCTAGAGGTCTTGTATAAAGGAAATTTACAAATTTGTAAGCTAACAGAAAAACAAAATCAAATTTCCAAGATTTAAAAAAGTAATTGCCTTGAGCATGGAGGCAACATGACAGGTGAGCTATTCTTCTCTGCTCCTGGGATTTTATTTAGTAGCCGTATAAGCAAGCACATATACATACCCTAGATTTTTTTTCTATTTTAATAGTGATGTATTAAAAATAAGTCTAAATTTTAATACTGGTTTGCTTTCAACTAAGAATACCTACTATATACCACTGCCTACTATATACCACCTAAATATCCATTCATGCTCTAAAACTCTAAAAAGGATAATTAAAGAGTCTACTTAGAGACTTAACACTTCAAAGGGCTGCTATACAAATCATTTGGGAAACCAAGTGAAAACTTTGACTTGAAAATCTTATTAACAATTGGTCAGTGATTCGGCCTCTGAAATGGGCTAATGGTGCTGTTTCTTTATCCTACTAATAAGGTTTCACATTTAGGGGGGGGGGGGCGTGTCAGCTCACCTGCCCCTTTATTCGAGCGCTGTGTGTATTTGCATTGGTAGGGTTTCACGTTGTTAACCGACGAACTAACTAACAAGCAGAGCTTCTTGTATAAAACATTAGGAACCATAAACTTTAAAGTCTTTTGTTTTGTTTTGTATTTTTAAGTAATGTTCGTAATCCAATGGACATACAAGTAAAACTGCACTGAGAAAAACAGTTTCATAAATTAATAAATGTTAGGAACTCAGGGAGAGGTCCAGATCACGGGAAGAGTGAGTGGAGTGGCGAGGTCTTTTGTTCAGGTGCTATGTAAGCCTTCTCCTGCAGGAGCAGGGCCTGGGCAGGAATGGAGCACACTTATACAAATGAATGACCGTACAAAGTCTGAGTATGAAAATAAGATTTTCTTTGAAAACATATTTTTGGCACAGATTAAAAAGACGAATGTCAAGCCGGGCGGTGGTGGCGCACGCTTTTAATCCCAGCACTTGGGAGGTAATCCCAGCACTTGGGAGGCAGAGGCAGGTGGATTTCTGAGTTCGAGGCCAGCCTAGTCTACAGAGTGAGTTCCAGGACAGCCAGGGCTACACAGAAATCCTGTCTCGAAAAACAAAAAAACAAACAAACAAACAAACAAAAAAAA
>JADRCD010065213.1:0-12235 GCA_019843815.1 Montemys delectorum | reverse complement strand
TTCTTTGCCTGCTTGCCTTGTGGGACTGAGCAACTGCTAGATCCTTGAACTTCCATTCACAGCTGCTGCTGACCACTGTTAGGAGTTGATCTACAGACTGTAAGCCATCAACAAATTCCCTTACTATATAGAGACTACCCATAAGTTCTGTGACTCTAGAGAACCCTGACTAATACAGCTAGACAGTTTGTTTTTTGAGACAGGATCTCATTGTGGGGTGCTGGCTGCCTGGAACTTGCTGTATAGACCAAGCTCTTGTCTCTGTCTCCTGAGTTTCTTCGGTTTTGTCTCACATTGTGTATTGGGCTGGTTTGGACCTTGCTGTGTGGTCCAAAATACTTTCAGTTTGCTGCACTACTACCGCTGTTTCCCAAGGGCAAGAATTGTAGGCACACACAAGCTACTTTAAAAATATCACTTTCTTTTTTCTTTCCTCCTCCTCCTCCCCCTCCCCCCCCCCCCCCCCCTCCCCCCCCCCCCCCCTTTTTTTTTTTTTGTTGTTGTTGTTTTTTGTTTTTCGAGACAGGGTTTTTCTGTGTAGCCCCGGCTGTCCTGGAACTCACTCTGTAGACCAGGATGGCCTCGAACTCAGAAATCCACCTGCCTCTGCCTCCCAAGTGCTGGGATTAAAGGCATGCAGGAAAATTTTTTATTAGAATTTAAAGTAAAATCCCCAACCAAGAAAGATGTAAATCTCAGAGGCCTCCAAGAGAAAGATGATGGAGAAAGGAAAGTCATGTCCTTTCAGGGAAGATGGTGTGTTCACGAGCTTGCTTAGGAAAGGCATTGGAAGGAGAAAGGGAAAAGTTGTACTTTTCTGAATAACTCATGAAAATGCATGGCTATAGTCCTGTATATGACTTTAGAAGGGGCAGGAGATTTACATTAGCTCGTTAAAGGGAGAATTATTCCTCCTGGCTCCTTAGTTTCGGGACTTATTGAATTATTTCAAAATGTATGACAGCTGGGCAGACTGGCATTTGCTTTTAACCCTGGCACTTGGGAAACAGAGGCAGACAGATTTCTGCGAATTTCAGGTCAGCTTTGTTTACATGTGAGAATATGTCTCAAAAAGAGTAGGGGAGGAGGCTCTGGGGCTGGTGTGAAACCCCATCAGTCAAGAATAAAATCACTACCGCAAGTTTCGAATCAAAACTGAATCAAGGTTTAATGAAATATAGGCCAAGGTGATGACTGCTGGCAAGGAGTCTTTTGGCATTCCTAGGAAATGGCAAGGAGTCAAATTTTGCAAAGACTTACAAAGGCAAATCCTTAAGGCTTCCCATCAGGTCCAATCAGGGGGCAAGCGTATATCCTGACGTACTTCCTGCCTACGTGTACCGCCCACCAAATGTGATCAAGCGCTTCCGGTGCCGTTGGGTCAAACAAACTTGTTTAGGGGAGAGGAAACAGGTGGCTCCTTATCTCATCCAAACACCAGCCTCCAGCTTTTCAGGAGGTACCTGTGCTTGGACCGGGGGCTTACAGATTAGAGAGATTCTTTTTGTTTTATGAATCTCTTAGGCGCGGTAATTAAAACTTAAAAACGTAACTTTGGTTCTCATGCTGGAAAGATGGCTCAGCAGTTAAGAGCATTTATTGCCCTTATCTTTGATTTATAGCACCCACAACCTCCATAACTCCAGTTCCCGGAGATCTGATGCTCCCTGACTTCTGTGGGCATCAGACACAGACGTGATGCACACAGGCTCATACAACCTTACGCAAGTCCCCATAATAAAAGTCAACAAGTCTTTAAAGCACAATTTGAAATTTATCTATGAACTTTTAGTTTGTTTCTGTACATCCTTGAACAGTTACTTTCTCCAGGATGAGCCATTGTGAAGAAGTTCAGCGACATCAGGATCACCGAAGTCAGGAGAAGACTCAGCAGGGTGTATAATTTGACAGAGTCTTTTGCCTATGTGTTCGTGGTATTTGGTAATAGATACACGTAATCTTGGCCTATTTTTGTTTCTACTGTTGTTTTGTTTGGTTTTAGACCGGGTCTTGTTATGTGACACACCTATTGGCCTACAGCTTTATGTCCCCTGAGCTGGCCTTGAACTTGCAGCCTTCCTCTTGCCTCTCCTTCCTAAGTGCCAGGATTATACGAATATGCTATCATGTCTAGTTTAGATTCTTATGTAAAGAAGGTAAAACCCTAGGCTCTGGCAGCCCTAACAAATGAGGCGTGGTGGCCATGCATTCTTGATATCAGTTAAAGAAACAAGTAATGTTAAGACATGGGATTTTATTCCATGGAAAGAGGAAGTGAGGAGGTCCAGTGGCCTCCACATCTATTTGGGGAACTAACATGAACTGCAGACTTAAATAGAGAAAGACCAGGTCAAGAAGCAAAAAGCACGTGTAATTAAGTAGTCCTGCTTTAGAAAATGGTTTCTTCCTTCATTGTCTCAGCTCTGGTCCAGGAGGATGGACCGGGGAAGTCCTTATTTGCTTGAGGGGTCAAGGTGGTTCTCAGGAATGAGTAGTTAGTTCAGCTCCAGAGTGAACTCACTTCATAAGTAAATACCCATGGGGCAGGAGGAAGGGTCTCTCTGTCTTGTCACATTTTGGTGTTCCTGGAATCCAAAGCAATTTTAAAAATGAGGTTGAAGGATAACAACAGTGACATGCTTCTATGACTTCAGCCCAGGCAAAGGAGACAGATGATGTGCATGCCAGCAGACGGAATGAAGACATGAATGGCAGTCCTTCAGCCCGCTCTTAGTCTGGACCTAGGTGAGAAGTCAGTACTACTTAGCGAAAGCTACCTGCTCCTGCCAGTGTCCCTTATCTCTTCCACATGTGACATGAACGTAGGATCTTTTGGCAGGGAGCAGGTGGCATTACTCAGTTTACCACGCTCTTATTGAATTTTATTTTGTTTTACGTTCATGTATTTATTTTGTGTGGCACAAATGTATATGTGTTCGGGTATATGTAGGCACAAGCACATGTATGTATGTATGCAGAGGTCCAAGGTCAACCTCAGGTATTTTCTTTAATAACTCACAACTAGTTTGAGACAGTCTCTCCATTTTTATCCGGTGCTTGCTGATTAAGCGAGGATGGCTAGCCATCGAGGCCTAGGGATCCCCCTGTCTCCGCCACGCTGTCACCAGGAATATAAACACAGATGGACATACTTGGCTTTTTTTTTTTTTAACGTGGATTCTGTGGATAAAATACAGGCCTTCATACTTATACAAGTATTTTACCAACCAAGCCCTCTCCCTAGCCCGTATAATTGAATTAAAAATATTATAATAGACTTGTATTATATTTATCCTTGCCTTTACTTGGCATAACAAGCAATTTAGTTTGGATTTGTTTTAAAAATCACTATTTATGGAGCAACTATTGCTTTTTTCTGAGTCTGCTGAAGAAAAGGCTCAGATTCTCAATACATTCAAGAGGCCAAATTGTGCATCTTCTGCCCCAGCAAGGTGGTGCACACTCCCACCATGTTAGCTCAGCCTGGGGACTCTACCTCCTTGTCACTGAGACCCTTTTGTTGACTTTAGCAAGGTGGCACAGAAGGTCTGGGACCTTATCCACACAGTGTCTTACTTAGCAAGGTTTCTGATGCCTGGCCTCCCTTGATGCCCGCTGTTTTGTTCTGAGCCTGGGCCTTCACTTCTGAGATCTACCTACCTACCTATTATCTTTCAGATGAATTTGTTTTTTGGCCGCTTTAAGCAGCAGCCTTTGTTGCTATCACTTTCCTTTGCTTCAAATTATTTTTTAAATGATTGACTGTAGCCTGGGGGGTCTCATAATTATGTATCATTAACTGTGCATAAAAAATAAATCACAGCAACAGAGCAAGCATTTATTAATCTAGACTCTTAACCCCATGTACAGCTAGAGCCCAGCCAATGACAAATGGTTCCCTAATGGCGGTTGGGAGAGACTCACATTGTCTTTTGATCATCAAGGAATGATTTATGTTTTGTTTGGGTAGCAATTTTTTTTTTTTAATTGATAGTTCCAAATGTAGGTTTAACCCTCAAACAACCAAAATATTTGATAGATTGGAGTGTTCTAGCTTTTAACCACAAAATAAATAGAAACACATTTGAATATCTATCAATTTGTTCAAAGTAAACTCTCATTTTTATTTTTATTTTTATTTTTATTTATTTATTTTTTTATGATTTGGGTTGTTCTTGCCAACCTTGAGAAAACATTGCATCTGAAAAATCTTCATTATTCGAGCCAATTCAGTTCTTGGGTTTCTCCTCTTCAGTAATATTTTACTCATAATATGCATTGAAAGCCTGCCATGTGCTAACCTCTTTAGTAGGTGCGTATGAGAATGGCTCCTTGTACAATGTCTGTCAGTGGTAAGAAGCAGGCAATGAATGCTTTTTTTGAATTAATGACATAATCCCGGCTCTAAGGAGCTGTGGGAAACACAGACACCTAATTGGGGCATATCATATTCCCAAAATAGCGAGCTCAAGTGAGGGTGGGTGTGAAGGGGTACTGCTGGCATGCTTTAGATGCCTTTCTGAGTCCCTAACACAGTGTCAAGGGCACACTGTCCTGTCCAGTGGCACTTCCTGACTCCGTCTGAACAGTTACTCGGGACTGCCTGTCCTCCCAGGACCTCCCAGGGATGCTTGTGAAGTTGTGTTTGAACTCCTATTAATAGGGCTAGTCACTACGCAGCAGATTGCATCTGAACATCAAATGGCCAGAATCTCTAACAATGAATGCTTGGCGCCAAGCCAACCCTCAAGCATCAAAGCCCGATTCCTTGCAAATCAGCTCCATGTGATGATAAATAAAAGGCATGGAGGGATCCTGAACCAATTATCCCGTGGCGAAAGGCATATTCTTCAAGGGCACCCTGGACTTTATTAACAAAGCTAAAACTAAAACAAATGAAACAGTGGTATTGCTGATGCTAGCCCTGAAATATCAACAATGATCATAGCAAAGAACCAGGGGAATAAATAGCCAGGAAAACAAGGGGCAGATCTCATGCTTTGCATAGTGTATCAACTTGGGAAAACTCAAGAAAATAATGCATTTAGGTGTTTTAATTGTAAGTGGTTTGAGCTCCCACTAGCAAAACTGAAACTTTTTCTTACCTGATAGTGAATAATGGGACTGAAGTGTGGGCTTGTCTTCCTGCCTGCCCTTTCTCCTTCCCTCCTCTCTTTCCTTCCTTCCTTCCTTCCTTCCTTCCTTCCTTCCTTCCTTCCTTCCTTCCTTCCTTCCTTCTTTCATTCCTTCCTTCCTTTTCTGGGCCTTACTATGTAACTCTGGTTGACCTGAAACTGCTATGTAGGGCCAGACTGCCCTCAAACTCAGAGATGTTCCTGCCTCTGCCTCCCTCTGGGATTGGCTTTTTTTCTCCTTATTTTGTGTTAGTGTGCATGTGCGTGTTCACATGTGTGTGTGTGGTCAGTAGTCAATATTGGGTTTTATTTATTACTCTTTGACTTATTTTTGGAGAGTCTCTTAAGGAATCTGAAGGTCACCAATTAGCAAGATCATCTGGGCAGCCAGCCTCAGGGACTTGCCTGTTTCTATTTCCCAGCCTTGGAATTATAGGTGGGGACCACTAGGTCAGGCTTTTTACATGAGTGGTGGGGATTCAAACTCAGGTGCTCATGCTTACAGAGCAAACGCTTTACCCACTGAGCCATCCCTCCAGTTCTTAGGCATGCACTTTTAAGTGGAAAATATTAAAATCAGCATTAATTACGTGATCTTAGGTAAATCATTCTCTAACCCTCAGTTTCTATATTTGTAGGAAGAGTGAGGCGGAGCCTCCCTTAAGTCCTGTTGTATAGAAAACGGTGGTGTGCTAAGGGGGTCAGTAAATGGAAGCTGTTATTGTTAATTGAAAGTTTAAGCTATGCTGCATACTAAACCTCATCACGAGAATATGATTTTAATTCATTTTCACCCAATAATAAAGTGACATTCGGATCGGCTAATCTATGTACCAGGGAGGGGAAAGTTTTGAAGCACCGGCTTGCCCACACTGAGATGCTCCTATGGCAGCACAGAGACCTGGCTAGAGCGACTGTGGGAGGCAGGACCGTCATCACCAAT
The DNA here is from genome assembly GCA_019843815.1 of Montemys delectorum. Taxonomy (NCBI): domain Eukaryota; kingdom Metazoa; phylum Chordata; class Mammalia; order Rodentia; family Muridae; genus Montemys; species Montemys delectorum. Next base: position 6,157 of record JADRCD010065213.1, on the reverse strand, counting down.
GAACTTACCTGGTTCGTGAGATAGAATATCTAAGGGGCTTAATTCCCAGGGCAGACATGAAGCAGTCTCTTTTTGGACCCTTACTAGAATCCTCAGTGTGAAACCAAATTATGCTTACTGAAGCAACACAACACAGTATTCCTTCATTGGCAACTAAGCCCTTAACTAAAGCACAGTAAGTACAGTGGGAGAGGGAAGAGGCTGGCTTTGCAGGGCCCAGTCACTTGTACTGAAATCCCAGGTCCCAGATCATGAGCTCTGTAAATGGAATCAGGCATTTATTCATTCCCAACCTCCAGATGTGTGTGGCTGGTTAGCCCCCATGTTTTATCACACACGCACGCACGCACGCACGCACGCACGCACATACATGAGCTCACCTGTATACACGCACACAGGCTCCGAGGTTTCTAAGGATCTACCTTCTTATCACCGCAGCAGCAGAATGCCTTAGCCATCTGGCTTCTAGCTGATTTGGCACACAACAGGGTAGGGAAAGAGGGAGGATACTCTGCCCCCATCCCTTAGCACTTCGGTATGAAGTTCTGGGCAGCAGCTGGCTGGCCTGGACACTAGCTTTCCATGGACTCTGGGGAGCACTGCTTTCACCCCTTGTCTCTTGGGTGCCTCAGCATCCTTTGTTTGCTCTTTAACCCGCTCACCACCCCTGTAAGTAGCCCCTTTATTAATCCTGTCGTTGATAGTGCCCACATCCCCCGGCAAGTTGTATTTCTTTCTCAGAACCTGACTGGAATGGCGCACAAAACAGTTTCAAAATGACAGAACGTTATGTGTAAAAACACAGGTCATCAAATTAGTGTCATCTACTGTTATTTGATCACTATCCAAACTATAGTCAAGTAATGTATAACTCTCCAGGTATCTTAACTATTGACATGACCCATAAAAACAACAACAACAACAACAACAACAACAACAACAAAAAACCCAAAGAAACAAAAAATCGAAACAAATAAGAGGCCGGTGATGAAACTTTTGTTGGATATTTCACCAGTATCCGGCCTGCCTCCTCTTGATTAATTAGGGAATGGTCAGAAAACAGGACAATTGTTGGACAGACGGGTTTCTGTTTACACTTCAACTCTTCACCCTCTAGGACCTGGCGCCCAGGCATAGACTAAGTAGGAACTGAGTTTGCTCAGATCTGAGATGTGCAGACCTATTGGTAGGTGCATTTCCAGAGGACCTATTCTATAAAGAGGCTATAGCAGTGGCTGCTTAGTAGGCAGCTGTTACAGGGACTGGTTTTGTTTTTGTTTTTAGTGTTTCATTGTGAAAGTAGGATTTATTTTCACTCCATGGTTATTTGAACACATTTTTTTTTTCCAGAATGAAAGTCTTAGTCTACATATAATTTCTCCTTAAGATAATAATGACCTTTATGAAGACATTGTCTCGGCATACTAAGAAAAGTTATTGTGACATATGAATGCAAACTATACTTTCCTGATCCCAGTATTTAGAGAGTCACGTAGGAGGATCTGAAGTTCAAGATCATCCTAGATTACATGTCAAGACTTTGTCCATATACTTAAGCATTTTCACTCTAAGAAGCAACCTTAGTATTCTTTCTTAGGGAAGTAATGATTGCTATTTTCAATACTTTGTCTAGGCATGGTCTCATGTAGCAGCAGTATGGCCTTAACTTTGCTGTTAGTCAAGAATGACTTTGAACTTCTGATTCTCTTCTACTTCCTAAGTGCTGGGATTATAGATGTATGTTATCATGAGTCTTAGTCAATTTTCTATTGGTATAGAAACTAGGACACCACAACCAAGACAACTTATAAAATAAGTTGGGGCTCATGGTTCCAGATGGTTAGAGTCCACGGCTACCATGGGGGTGCATGGCAGCAGACAAGTAGGCATGGTAGTGGAGCAGTATCTGAGAGTTTGCATCTTTAAGACAGAGCTACAAGGAAGAGAGAGCTAGCTGGGGATGGCATCAGCAGCTGTTGAAGCTCAAAGCTCACTCTTGGTAAAACATCTCTTCCAACAATGAAACACCTCCTCTAACAAGGATATGCTTCTGAATCCTTCCAAATGGAGATTAAGTATTTAAATATATGAGACTATGGGGGGAGGGAATTCTCATCTACACCACCACACCATGCCTAGTATCTTTGATGATAGGAATCAAAGTCAGGGCCGCTGCATGCAAGTCAAACACTTTTCCACATCCCCAGATATATGCATTCATTTAAAGGCCTGAAGTTGAATTTGATGACACATATTTGTAATTCAAGCATCAAGAGGAAGAAGAGGAAGAAGATGATGGATAATGAATTAACTGCATACTTCCTCAATTTACATGAGTTGATCTACTAGGATTCTTTCCTTGCAAACAATAGTAAATACTTCAGATGTTTTTAAATAAAAGGTTTAAGTCACAGAACTTATGAATAGTCTCCATATAGTAAGGGAATTTGTTGATGACTTACAGTCTGTGGTCCAACTCCCAACAGCAGCAGTTGTGAATGGAAGTCCAAGGATCTAGCAGTTGCTCAGTCCCACAAGGCAAGCAGGCAAAGAAGAGAGAGTAATAGCTCTGGCTGTTCTGGAACTTGCTTTGTAGATGAGGTTGACCTCAAACTCATAGAGACCCACCTCCCAAGTTCTGAGATTAAAGGAGTGTACCACCATGCCTGGCTCAATAAAAGGAAATTTTCTGGCATAACTATATTTGATGGCCTACTGGCTGGAACTAATAGACAATTTATTTAGGGTTCTACCACCAGAAAGTCCTGGATACAAATAGTTTCTGACTTTGAGTTACCCTGTTTACATCCCAGGAAAATCAGACTGGCATGGCTAGGGCCACAGACATTCCCTTTGGCAAGGATACTTCCTTCATTTGATTGGCAGTTGTGGCACAGGGTCTGGCAATGATCTATGTATTCCTCAGTTATCCCTGATATGCTGTGGGTAGGTTAAGGAATAGCATCTAATACTTGAGTGCTGTGGAGTTTAAAATCCCCCTTAATGTCATCAAATTCTTAGCTCAGTGCTGATGTGCAGAGAACGAAGATACAGGGGGAACAACAAAGTCAGAGAAGAAAGGGAGGTAGTAGCCAAATGGGTTTTCCTATAAGAGATCCCTGAGTCTTACCTGAGATCACATCTGTAGTGAATCATAACCAAGCAACTCATCATTTCAACTTCAAGACAAAGATCTCTAGTAACTGATTTCTCACACTGACCTGATTGATTTTAGGAATCCAGATACAGTTTAGTGGAATCGGCTCATCTGGGGGTGATAGACTGTTGACATGCTGATACTGTGCAGATTTCATAGATGTCCATAAACTATCTTGTGTCAGCTCTCTAGACCTTACTTACTTCAGCAGTATAGAGATTCTTTCTGGACTTTACTGGAAGTTTTTTTTTTCCCTTTTAGTTCCAGCTAGCCCTTCTGTTTCAGCTTCCCAAATGGTATTACTACAGGCTATTTCTCTATGTAGACCAAGTTAGAAGTGAACTTACTGTGCATTCCAAGTTGAACTAAAACTTGTCGTCTCCCTGTGACAACTTCCCAAGTGCCGTGCTACCAAGAGCAACTCATTTCTTTTGTTTTTAAGCAGTTCACATTCCCTAAGTGTGGAAACAGATACAAATAGTGTTGTTTCTCCTTCTTTCCTCTGCTCCACTACCAGCTATCTCCTTCCTAAAGATAAAACCTTGTTATCAGTGGAAACACAAGAACAGTAGATTGGGGGTGGGGCTTATACCCATAATCCCAGCACTCAGATACTGAGGCTGCATGGTGATGCCTTCCTCCAAAACCCAGCACAAGCCTGGGAATGTAGCTCAGCTGGTAGAGTCCTTACTGGCAGACATGAAGCCCCGCCCCACCATCAATTCTTGACACTGCATAAACCAGACGTGGGAGTCTGTATTAATTTGCCTCCTATTGCTGTGGTAAAGACCATGACCAAAACCAATTTGGAGAGGAGAAAGTTTATTTCAGCTTACAGTTGTAGTTTATTGAGGAACTCAAGTCAGGAACAATGGAGACAGGAACCATGGAGACACACTGCTTAGTCACTTGTTCTCCATGCCTTGCTCAGCCTTCTTTCTAATAGAAACTCAGGACCATCTGTCTAGGAGGATCGCTGCCCCAAGTCGGCTTAGGCCTCCGATATCATTCAAGAAAATGCCCTACTGACATGGTCTATAGGCAATTTGATGGGAGCATTTTCTCAGTTGAGGTTCCTCTTCCCAGATAACTCTAGACTGAATCAAGTTGACAAAAAGAAAACAACCAAAAAACAAAGCAAACAAAGCACAATCAGGGCAGGGTGCACATCTAGACTTGTAGCACTTGGGAGGTTGAGGCAGGAGGATCAGAAGTTGAAAATCATCCTAGGCTACATATGGAGTTTGAGCCTGCTCCATGAGACCTTCCCTCAACAAGTGAAACAACGGTAGCAGTGACAGCAGCAAAAATCATTAGAATGGACCATAGGCAACCATGAGGACTGAGTTTGGGTCCCTAGCATCCATGTAAATAGCCAAGTAACACACATGCTGGTACTGGGGAGGCAAAGACAGGTCTCTGGAGTTTACTGGCCAGCCAGCCTAGCTCAGTCTGTGAGCTTTAGATTGAGTGAGTTTCCATAAATAAAGGCAGAATGGTTGAGGAAAATTCCTGACATCAACATCTGGGCTCTATATGTGTGCACGTGAACACATGAAGACGCGCGCGTGCACACACACACACACACACACACACATTTTTTAAATAAAGCTTTCTTAAACAAAGGGGATAGTCAGTAGGGAAAAAGAAGGCCTTATAGAATGGGAGAATATATTTGAAAATGGTGCATCTACAAAGAGGTTACTACCTAGAACATGTCAGAGTAAGAAACAGAGAGAGAGAGAAATAAACCCAAACAACCATCTTGCAAAAGACCTGGAAACATCCAAGAGTGGATGAGACAATGCTCAGTATCACTCAGCACCAGAAAAATGAAAGCACAAACCATAGTGAGATTGGCTACTGTTGCCTCAGTAGGTAGCATGTGCTGAGAACAGGAAGTGAGGACAAAGAGTTCTGGATACTGTCAAGAGTGCAACTTAGGAGAGACAATTGGAAGACAGCACGGGGGTTCCTCTGTAAGCTGAAAACAAAACTTCCCTTCAATCCAGTGCTCTCCCTACCCGGTTTATGTCGCAAGGAAATGAAGACAGTTTATGGAAGATGCATCTGCATTACCATGTTCATTGTAGCAACTGTATCACAGGCACTTGTGAGCCATCTTGTGGGTGCAGTGGGTGCAGGAACCCAACCTGAATCCTCTGCAAGAGTGCAAGCACTCTTAACTCCTGAGCCCTCTTTCAACCCAATATGTACAATTTTATGCACAGCACGCGCGCGCGCGCGCACGCGCGCGCGCGCACACACACACAAACACACACACACACATACACACACACACACACACACACACACACACACACAAATCTTGAAGCTGAATGGGTTGGCATACAGTTGTAATCATAGCACCCAGGAGGCTGAGGGAGGAGAATCAAGAATTCAAGTTCAGCCTGGGCAGCCCAGTGGGGCTGCAGTCAGCCTGTGCTATCCAGCGAAACCCTATCTCAACACGTACAAACAAAAATGTAGTTTGGCTTACCAATGCCGAGAGATTTCTGGTCGTTAGGGTTGAGGTGGCATGTGGTAGGTGCGGCTACACTCGGCAGCAGTCAGTGTGGTTTTTCTCACCGAGGCTATAGTAATTTTTTTTTTTCCTTGCTGTAACAAAATACTTGGGGGCAGGGATTACAAAAAGAAGGTCCTACTTTGGTTCAGAATCTGAGGGTACAGTCCATCATGGTGGGGGTCTTGATGGCAGGAGCTGAGGCAGCCGTCCACAGTGCATCCACAGACAGGAAGCAGAGAGCAATGGGCATTGGTGCTCAGCTCCCTGTATCTTTTTTGTTCAGGCTCGAGGAATGGTGTGACTGACATTTAGACTGGATTTTCCCACCACGATTGCTATTTAAGTAAGTTTGTTACCCAGGACTTAGTAAGAGGAAAGAAGTGACTTCCACAAGCTCTACACATGCACATAAACACACATACATGCGTGCGTGCGCGCGCATACACACATACACACACACACACACACACACA